>JAYJMB010001619.1:0-16389 GCA_036873735.1 Pouteria campechiana
GTTAGTGCATTGAATGCAAATCAAGTGGACAACTAGCTTATGCATTAAGTGTGTTAATTGATGGAATTTAATACAAAATTTGCCAGTAACTAGGCTGTGATTTTGGAGAGTGATTAAGGGCTCATTAAAGGGTGTATCCTGAAGTTTAGGGGCATTGAAAATCAACCAAATTAACAAGGTAAGCAAGTGTTTTATTTGAGTTTAGTTTTGACAGTTAGCTTTTGTAATTTTGGGCACTTTTATTTAATAATTTTGAACATGTTGTAAATTAAATTAAATACTTTTTTATGCCCCATGTAACCATGATTAATTTGATTAATCAGCATGTGTGTTTGCATTAAGAAATTAGTGAAAGCAGATGGAAACTTTCATCAAACATATGAACAGGACATTGAAATTAAGGCTTATCAAGTACCCCTTTTGACTTTGATTAAAACATACTTAAATGATGTGATTTTACAAAAATAAAAATATGGGGTTGTTTTATATATTTTGGAATAGAAATATGAAAATTTTTGTGGAATAATTTAAACATTAATAGGTCTAAAAAATACAGGAAAGTAAATATCCAAAAATTCGCCCGCTGGCCATTTTACCAAATTTTGTTGATTTTTGTATTTTATTTTTCTTTTCATCAAATGAAGTCATTTTGATCTAAACCTTTTACAACAATTATATTATGTTAATTTTCATCTATGAAAAAATTCTCAGATGAAATTGAACAGTAAAATTTTGTATATAATTTTTATTTTATATTTTATATTTTTGTATCTTATTTTTTATTTGCTCAATTTAAATTATTTGTATCTAATATTTTGGTCATAAAATTTTCATACCATATGGAACTTGGAACTTAAAAAGAAATTTTAAGGTCAAATTTAGATGGATAAATTATAAAATAAAAAATTTTATTTTAGAATTTTTGTATATATGTTTTAACCTAGAGAGTGCCTGGTTGGCACGGAGCCCTGTGTGGCCGAGGGGTTGTTATCCACCTAGATAGCCTGTGTTCTTTGATTTGACCTAAGTAACTGATATAGGTGTATTTAGTGATGAACTAGTACTCTTGTGAGACTTGTGAGGGTGGGGTGCCACTATATACAACATTATGGCTATGTCGGTCTGGCAAGCTTCTAGTCGAGATGGACTCGACGTACTGCAGAGCAAAAAGGTACTGTTTTGGATTTGGTGTGCCTCCCAGGGTGGAGTAGGTAGATAATGGTAGTGCAAAAATGAAATTATGTAAAATGCAATAAGAGCATTAGGTTGAAAAATCCGATTATTATGCTCCATTATATTAATAAAAATTGCTTATGTATATGTATATGTAAATGAGAGATGGGATTCATGTGATATGTGTAGGATTTTCTGGCATGGGGGCGACAAGTCAAGTTTGAAGAGCTGTTAATTATGAAGCAGATTATTCTGAGGTAAGTAGGCTGTGCATGTTTGCCTATGTGATTGGGTGGGGATAGTGATGATCCCCTAAGTGATTTGATAATGCGCTTATATGTGAATATATGGATTGATAATTATGTATGTGACATAGATTAGATTGTAAATATTCCATTTCTTATTGCGTGCAATGTGAATATGTATGAGAATTGGGATTAGTAAAAATCCCAAAATGCTACGTTGTGGGCATGTCTTTGATTGTTATATAATACAGCATTATGATATTTTATGTTAATGTATAGTTTGGGAGGGAATAGAAGATATTCTCTACTTATAATTGCTATTGTTATTCTAGTTTATGGATGTCTAAATTAAGTGATCATAGTTATCCCATGAATGTAAATTGTAATATATGCATATATGTCATGTATATGTGTGATTTGGGATAAGTGATTATACCAGAGCATATAATTTACTTTAGAATGTGCAATTAATGTTATATTCTTCATGTTGTGACATGTTGAGATGTTATATTGAGTTTAAAAAGTATCTATTTGGATTGGTGTGTGGGATACCTTATGGATCCCTATTTACTTAGATGGATGAGACTTTGTTGATTTTTGTTGAATTATTGATTGCCACACAGTCTGCTTACAGAGTTTGTTTAGACTCACTCTTGTTTTATTTTTTTAGTTTACAGGTCAAGTCTAGAAGAAACAAGATTGCCAAGAAAGTATAATAGTTGAATTTGTATTTTTTTTGGTAATTAGGAAATTCCCATCTTATGTATATAGTAGTTGTAATTAATTTATATCTCATGATGTATAATTATAATCTATAGCCATATCGATGTAATATTGTAGTGTGAGGTGTATGATGTATTTGGAATGGAAATTATATGGTAGTGTGGTGGATTCATTGTCATCATGATGCGGCTGCGGTCCTGGGGGAGCCTATGGAGTTATAAGGATGTTGTGTGGATGACTGGAGAAATATTGGAGTGTATAATTTTTTACTTTTATGAATTATAATAAAAAAATGTATCATAATATGTGATAAATGTTTGTACCTAGGTGGACAGCCCTATTTTCAAGGGAGACTCCGTCCAATTTTCTGTAGAAATTAGTTCAACTAAAAAAAATATCAAAGCAACCCACCCTGAAGGTGGGAAAATTATGGTATGATCATGTGGATTTACAATGTAAAATGGAGTAACGGCTCTAGGTGGGTGGGGCATTACACTACCACACTCCAAACTTATTTTCTTTTGAGTCCATTGGGATGTTATCCCCTCAAGTGAAACCTTATTGATTTCTTTCCTTTTATATTTTTTCTCTTCTTTTGGCATTCTTCCTTTTAACACCCCCAAACATATCTTCTTTTTTCTCTCTCATACCTCTCGAACAATCATATGCATAAAATATTTCTCTTAATAGGTCAAGCATGTTTTTTCAAGCTTTAAAGGCTTGGATGATGAAGCTAAAGAAAGAAAATTTTAATAGTGGTCTTTCACAATCTTTGCATATGTCATTCTTTCATTAAGGCTTAATGGGGACCTAGTGACAGTGATGTACTAGGTTAGCTTGAAAGGCTCAAATTGATCAAAAAATACCTAAATCATTTCCTAGTACATAAGTTATTTAGGATTTTGCCTTGAGGGATAATTAAACAAGTTCTTGCATGCTCATTTTAATCAACATATATTACTGAATTCACAACATGAAAAAGAAAGACTTGTCACAAGAATCATTGAATTATAACGTAACATCTATCTTTCCTTCTAAATCATGTGCAATGGTAATAAAAAACTCAACATATGTTACTGATTACAAAGAGAGGATCCATCCAATTCAATTTTAGCATTGTAGCACGGTTGCTCTAGGATTTTCTTTAGCTAAGTTTACCAACATTAGCCATAGAATAAACATAAATTTAACTTAAAGAACATTCAATTAGATGCAAGAACCAATGAAACAATAAGAACTTTGGTAGAAATAAGGGTTGTCAAAAACAAACATGACACTCATATACATTCAAATTAGAAATGAAGTTAGGTCATGAATAAGAATAACGATGGATGGAAAGTGAATCTTACATGAAAACAAATATTCGATCTAAAAATTGAAGAAATTTTCAATACATAAACAGAGCATCTGATCACATGTTGGAATAATCATCACATTATTCATGTGTAGAACATATAAAGAATCACATGAACGAATTTGGAAACAAGAATAAGGTTACAGCAAAATCGAAAACCCTTAAAAGCCCCAAATTTTAGAATTTTTAGAGAAAATGAAAGGGTTTTTCAAAAATCCATCTTAAACTCATGGATATGAAATGCTTTAGACATATTGCTTTGATTTTTTAGATAATAACATGGAACTCAGAGGGGATTTTGAAGAAAAACTTCAAAACATGGATTTTTGAAGAAAAATCAAAAATTGAAAGCAAAAAGAGGAAAACAAAGCATTACCATCGATGTTTTAATCCGTCGAAGTTTTGTAATATAAATAAAATTTGAACAATTATATCTTTTATTTTATGCTTGCTATGCATTATGCAAAAGGATCAATTATGCTTAACTCTCTTCTTATTTGTAAAAATCTATTAGTGTGAAGTGGTTTTGTGAAGATGTCTGCCAATTGATCTTTAGTTGGAATAAATTCAACCAAAATATCTTTCAATTGAGCATGATCACTAATGAAGTGATGTCTTATTTCAATGTATTTAGAGCATGAATGTAATACTAGTTTTTTAGTTAAGTTCATTGTGCTTGTATTATCACATTTGATTGACACACATTCCATATTAAAGTCATAGTTACTTAATTACTATTTCATTCAAAGTATTTGTGCATAAAAAACTAGTTGCTGCTATGTATTCAGCTTCAGCTATTGATAGTGCAATAGTATATTGTTTCCTAGATTACCAAGATATAATCATACTTCCTAGGAACTGAGAAGTTCCACTTGTAATTTTTCTATCAACCTTATATCCACCATAGTCAACATCAGAATAATCAACTAAATGAAATGATGATCCTCTAGGATGCCATAATCCTAAATGAGAAGTTTCCACTAGATATTTAAAAATGCGTTTAACAAAAATTAAGTGTGACTCCTTGGATTTGACTGAAATCGAGCACACATACACACACTTAATAAAATGTTAGGTCTACTGGCAGTTCAATATAACAAAGAACCAATCATACTCCTATATAGTTATTGATCTACACTTTTACCACTTTCATCTTTATCCATTTTGATGCTTGTAGTCTAAGGGGTAGGCGTGCATTTTAAGTTTTCCATTTTGAACTTTAGCATGTCTTTGATGTACTTAGATTGTGAATTGAAAATACCTTCATCTATTTGTTTTACCTGTAGTCCAAGAAAAAATGTTAGTTCACCCATCATACTCATTTCAAATTCACTTTTCAGCAAATTTTCAAATTCCTTGCAATATTTTTTATTTTAAGAACTAAAAATGATATCATCCACATAAATTTGTACAACAAGAATGTCAGAATGAGTTTACTTAATGAACAGGGTTGTGTCAACTTTACCTCTTTGAAAATTTTTACTTAGCAAAAATCCACTTAGCCTTTCAAAATAAGATCTTGGAGCTTGTTTAAGACTATGCAATGCTTTTGTGAGTTTGAATACATAATCTAGATGTTCATGATCTTCAAAGCCTGGAGGTTATTTGACATATACTTCTTCATTTCAATATCCATTTAAGAATGATTTTTACATCCATTTGAAATAGTCAAAATTGTTTGAATGATGCAAAAGCAAGTAATATTCTTATGGCCTCAAGTATGGCAAAAGGCGCAAATGTCTAATCATAATCTATTCTCTCTTCTTGAGAATTTTCCTGTGCTACCAGATGTGCTTTATTTTTTACAATAACTCTAATACCACTTGTCAGTTCCGCCGTATGGCTAAACTAGCGCAATCTTATGGAAGCGGTTGAATATATTATAGAGACAATGACTTATGAATTAAGAACACAGATGTTATAGTGGTTTGGCACTCCCTACCTCCTCCACTCTCCAAGTCACACGTACGGACTTTAGTTCCACTAATCAACTTAATCCCAAAGTTACAGTGGTATAGAATCCTTGTTCTCTGGACTTCCACTTCTAGGTAATAATATAGATGAATCACTTACTCAACCTGTAATGATTCTACTATCTCTTGGTTTATAACCCAAACCAAGGTACAATCAACACAATAAAGAATGTCATAATGAAAGGCTTACAACTAAATCAACTCTCTAGTGAACTTCAGTGCTCCTGATTGTCCAAGCTTCACTCACCTACAAAACCAAAGTTAGAATCTTTTAATAATCTTGATCTCTTGATTTTCTCTTGATCACTCTACAAGATTTTTCTTCTCCATTTTACCACATGCTTTCTTCTAATATATCTCCCCTTTATATAGATGTATAACTATTAGGAGATAATCTCTCAAAAGCAGTTAAAGAAAGTGTCAACATTGCTTCATTTTTGAATCTTATAACTGCCTACGATGGTGCCAAAACCGTTGACATTTTATGAGAAACCATCGACATTTTTCTTCATAATGAAATCCATCAAAGTTTCACTTCACTAGATATGTCATTGACTCCTAATCCATCGAGGTTCATCAAAAGTCAACTTTGCCTGATTTGAATCTGTCGATGTTCAGCATTTGCCAACTTCATTGGATATGTCCCTGACTCCTAATCCATCGAGGTCATTGAATAAAACATCAACTAATTTCTTCACTTTACTACTTTCATACTTAACCTGTTTCCAAAAATTTGTTTTCACTCTTTCCACCATTTCACACAACCTGATTACATGCATTTCATCACATTTACATCAATCAACTCTACATCAAAGATGTGTTACATCATCAAACATCAAACCACATATTAAGGCATTTTTCATCCAAGTATATTCATCATCAAAATAGAAGGCATAAATCAAACAACCCCCCAACTTAAACTAAACATTGTCCTCAATGTAAAATAATGAAAGCTGTTTAGGATGAAGGGCTTCCCTGAATGAAGTGTATTATCATTCTCTTCTTTTGGAACTGAATGTTAGGATTACTGTGTATGATTTTGATGACAACAAAACTTATACTACGATGAAATTTATGATATATATGCTTGAAATATTAATAACTATGCTTGGAATGAATGTGTATCTATGAAAGTTTAAATTACACAAGCATGTACTCATGACGTAATTAATTTTCAATCAACTGCCTCAATGTTGAATCATATGATCTTCATGATGAATTTAATTATCATTCTTTAAATATGAGTGTTGAATCATTTGTTTATACTACGTTTTATTAAGTTATCATATTATGTGCCTAAATAAAGATTTTCATTATCCTTGATCCAAAACATGAGAAAACTATAAGAGAATAAATATATTTCAAGGCTAACAATGTAGCAATTGTAGAAACTTCTAAGTTTAAAACCATAATCAATTGCCTTAATCATCTGCTACATCTCACTTGAATTAAACTACTAAAAATATGATGATCATAGAAGAAGAGAAAGAAGAAAACAAAGGGTTCAAGTAGTGTTACAAAGGACTTGCCTTTTCTATAATAACCAAAGAAAGATTTTCATGGACAAATGCAAAGCAATGAAAGAAACAATCTTAAGATGAAGTGAAGGTTAATAAATGTATAACACTTGGTGGTGTTAAATTATAGATTATTATAAAATAAATTGTGACTTTGAATTTTATATAGTGAGTAAATTGAAATTTTAATTTGGAGTAGGAAAATTTGTGAAAATCAGGATAAACTGGTGCATGTCAAATTTAATGTGCGCATGTGAGAATAATTTTATGATTAAATTTGCAATTTATTAAACCTAAATATTGAGTATTTTGGAGGATATATTTATAGGAAAATTATAATTTTCATGCATGAGAAAATGCATAAGAAATTTATAAAATTTTATGACATCATGTATAATTTATGGCAAAAAATTTGCGTATATGTTTAAATAATTATAGGATGTTAATGTTAATTATGCAAGTGAACTAGTATGTTTTTGTGGTCACAATTTATTTGGAAAAATCATGTGAAAATGGGTGGAAAAGAATGAAATTAAATAAAGGAAAGCTTGAGAAAAACCCAAAAAGTATAAGTGTATTTTGAGAAATGCTAAATTTGAAAAAGGATCATTTGTGTCTAATTTTTGATATAGATAATGGATGAATTAGAACAAGTGTTCAACATAAAAGTTGTAAATCTTGAAATTATATTCCTAAAAAATCAAGAATCATATTATTTAAATATAAATTTAAAAATTTATGGTTAACATACTAAAACTGCTTCAGATGCTGAATAATGTTAAAAATAATGTTAAAAATAACATGATAGTCTTTTGATATATTTTTGAGATGATTCGAAAAAAAGTTGTTAACATAAAAGTTGTAGCCCTATTTTTCTTTCTACTAGAGGATGGTTCTTGGCTAGGAATCCAAGTTGGGCATGATTCATGGTGGTATTTGGAATTTTTAAGGTGGAAATGGATGGTAAGTGGAGGCTAGACAAGAATTTTAAGGTAAATATCAATTTATCTAACCAATTTCATGTTTTTCATATGCTAGGGTTTTGGGCTAAATTCATGAATATTGATAATTGGAGATTTTTCATAAATTATGTATTGAATTTATGAGGATTAATGGATTATATATGGTTTGTGATATGTTTGCAAAGATTTAAGCTTGAAAAATTATGATTTTACATTAATTCCATCCATGAACAGTGACCCTAAGGTAAAATTGATATTAATTCATGCAAATTGATGGGTGAAATGGGTTATTAACTGATTTTGATACATTTGGGATGATTCTTGGTTGATAAATATGATTTTTCTTGATCCCTTGCTATGAACAATAATCATGTGAATAGTGAATTGGGGGTTTTGTGTAAAAACATGAGTATGCTTGGTTTAATTGAGTTATAAGCATGATTAGCATGTTATTAAGATAAATTTAATGTTGAATATACTATGGGTTCATAATATATAATTGGGAATGAAAACCCTAATCTTATATTAGTTGAGAAACATGCAAATAAGAGATAACTCTAAGCTATTTGATTAAATATTTTGATGAAAAATAAGCCTTAATTGAATTTGAGATTTACATAATATGTGTAGGGTTATCTGACTATGAATAGATGCATGGATAAGGATAAGAAATTCCCATGTTTTGGATCCGAGCATGTATATTTTGGTTGGGGATAGAAGATATCCAATGATTTACTAAAAAGTTGATGTTTATATAATTTTATGAATAACATGAATGTTAGGATTAGTGGGTATCCCTTGGATTGAAATACTAAATGTGTCTATTATGATATGAATATATGATGATTGGGGATAGAAAGTATCCCATATGCATGTTTATATTATTCATTTTTCTTGTATATGGATGTCTAAATGAAAGGTATAGAGAACATTCCAAATTTATGCTGTATAGAATAGATGGGATAAGTATATCCCATGAGGGTGGTGTTATATGTTGTATTATGTGAACACGTATAACAATGGAATGGGAAGCATTCCATGGTTACATATATTGGATTCTTGATTTTGGGAATAAGGAATATTCCATGATTAATATGTCATGCCCCGCTTTTCGAGGCATGACCTATCCTTTTTCACTATATTTCACTAGGATTTGCTCACTTTTAGAGTGGGAGTGCTTGAGTCCCATTTCAAGACACCTTTACATTTCATTATTCCCTTTCCTAATTTACAAATTTTAATCGAATTTCTATCAAAAATGTGACATAGTTTCCCTTGAAAATATCAAATTCCAAACCTGATATACATCACTTATCAAATATAAAAATTTGAATTAATAAACATAAAATAATAGTCTAAACTAGCCCATTCTATCCACAGCCTAAGACGTGTATCACACCATAATGACACTATACCTTAGGGGAAACATATCATGCTATCAGAATGCTGTGCATGCATTATTTAGTAAGACATGCCAATCCACTTCCTTAATACATCAGTTCCAATTCTTTAATTACAATTATACAATACACAAATACATTATTATTATTCCAATACACACAAAGGGGTGTCAATCCCCAATCCATCTTACCACCATATGTCATCAGTGTTTCTCATAAGTCTTTGAAAACCAACAAGTTGTGAAAGTTTCTAGATAGCTTGGAATACTAGTAATTTGCTTGGTGAACTTATTATAAAATCAACATGTATTTGATCAGGTTGATCAAGGTATTAGTGGAACCTGAGTTCAGTAGAGGAGACTAACTCAGAGAAGTGGAGTTAGAACCTAAGAAGGGCTGAACCACTATAAAAATCTTGTGCTATAAGTTGTGTGCAATCTGTTTTACTTATTTCTTCAGCACTTTAATCATTTAATTTGGCCAAAAAGTTTTAAAGCTCAATTCACCCCCCCTCCCCTCTTGAGCTACCATTCTATAAGGGACTAACAAATGGTATTAGAGCAGGCTTTACTAGTTAAATTTTGATTACCAATATATTAACTTGTGAAGAGATTCAAATGGCCGGTCTTCCACAATATATCTGCTGAAGGATAATCTACTTCCAGACCCCCTCTATTTGATGGAATCAATTATTTGTATTGGAAAATGAGAATGCAAAATTTCTTGACTGCCACAGATTACCAGTTGTGGCTTGCAGTGAAAAATGGAAAGAATGTCACCAATATTGAAGACAAATACACTCCAAAAGATATACAAGCAGTAGAACATGATGCTATGGCAAAGAACTACCTCTACTATGGATTAACCTCCTTTGAGTTTGAAAAGATTTTTGCATGTGATTCAGCTAAGGAAATCTAGGATAAACTCAAGATAGCACATGAAGGTACAAATTAGGTAAAAGAGACAAATAAATCTTCTAGTGGAAGAATATAAAGCCTTCTCTATGAAGGAATCAAAAAATACTTTTGAAATATTTGGGAGATTTCAGAAAATCACCAACAGCTTAAAGAACTTAGGAGAAAAATATAAAGAGACCAAGGTAGTAAAGAAAATCTTGAGATCTCTACTTAGACACTAGATGCCTAAAGTGACTGCTATACAAGAAGCAAAAGATGTAACAAAGGTGACAGTATAAGAACTCATGGGATCACTCGTGACCCATGAAGTCCTGATGAAACAAAAATCACTAGATAAAGTCAAAGGCAAGAAAACAATAGCTTTATAAGCAGAATCGGAAAATGAAGAATCTTTAGAAGATACCTCAACCACTGAAGATGATGAGAATATGGCAATGATAACCAGAAGATTTAGAAACATTTTCAAGAAGAAAAGATTTGGAAACAATTCCAAGAACTTCAAAATTAAAGACAAGAAAAAGGAAGTTTCAATCTGTTATAACTGCAACAAGCCTAGGCATATGAAGTTTGATTGCCCAGAACCAGATAAAAAGAAAGGACACAAGAAGAAAAGGTATAACCCTTAATTAATATTTCTAATAGTAGAAAATTTAGAAAGAAGAAGAAGGCTATGGCTGCATGGGAAATGCTGGAAAACATGATATAAGAAAGCTCGAGTGAAGAAGAAGAAGAAGAAGAAAATGAAGCTTAATTCAGCACACTCAGCTCCAAAGAAAAGGACAAAGAAAAGTATCATACAGGAATAAGCTTCATTGCTATTCATAATGATGAGGTAAATTGAAAACCTGAAATTTTTTATATTAAAGAATTATTAGAAAAACTGTATTTAGATTTCAAAACTTTAAAAGCTAAACACAAGGAAACTAAAAGAGAACTTGAAAGAATAATTAATGAATGCTCCAAATTAAAATAAGAAAATAAATTGCTCAAAACTAATTAGACTATCAATATAAAACTTGAGCAAATTAAAGCAGAAAATCATGCTCTAAAAAAACTTTAATTACTAGCTTATTTAAACTTAAAATAAAGAAAGATATAGAAAACCAAGGAAAGAAAAATCATAAAAGAAAATCAAAATCCAAACAAAATATGATTTGGATTCCTAAGATAGTTACTAAAGTAGTAAATGCAACTATATATCCAGAAAATAGATTAGTAGCATCTAAAAAATAATGGGTGCCAAAATATTCTATTACTAACCTACTTGGTCCCATTTTCAAATGGGTACCAAAAATTATAACTTAATTGCATTACTGCGTGTGTGTTTGAGAGCCACAAAAAATAGCAAGTGGACATTGATAGTGGTTGCTCAAGACACATGACAGGAGAAAAGGAGCTATTCATAGAACTAAAAGCTAAAAATGGAGGAGCAGTTTCCTTTGTAGATAATGGAAAAGGTAGAGTGGTTGGAATTCGTAAAGTTGACCAACCTCCCTCTATTATAATTTCAAATGTTTTATTAGTAGAAGGATTGAAACACAATCTTTTAAGTGTAAGTTAATTCTATGATAATGGTTACAAAGTTGTGTTTGAATCTCATACTTGTTCAATTTTAGATAGTTCAAATTCAGTTATAGCATTTGGAAAGAGACATGGAAATGTGTATTTGGTGGATTTATGTGATATCCAAGTCAAATGTCTTATTGTAAATGAAAATGAACTCATGTTGTGGCATAGAAGACTAGGACATGCCAATAAGAATCTAATTGAAAGACTATATAATAATGACCTAGTTGTTAGCTTACCAAAACTCAAATTTGATAATAAGTTATGTGATGCTTGCATGAAAGGCAAGCAAGTAGAAGAATCATTCAAATCAAACAAAGAAATATACATAACAAAACCTCTTCAGTTGCTACATATGGATTTAGTTGGACCAACAAGAACAAGAAGCTTTGGAGAGAAACATTACTCATATGTCATTATAGATGACTTTAGTAGGTTTACCTAGGTAATGTTTCTAACATCCAAAGATGAAGCATTTTCATTATTTGAGGTATTTTGCAAATGTGTACAGAATTAACAAAGCTCTCGTATAGTTACCATAAGGAGTGATTATGGTGGAGAGTTTAAAAACCATAGATAAATTAATTTTTGTGAAAATAATGGAATTCTTCAAACTTTCTCTACGCCAAAAACACCCCGAACAAAATGGAGTAGCTAAAAGGAAAAAAAAATCTTTGTAAGAGATGGCAGGGACAATGTTGAGTTAATACAGCCACCCATAGTATTTTTGGGCTGAAGCAATGAACATAGCATGTTATATTATTAACAGAATCTTTGCTAGATCCATACTCAACAAAACTCCATTTGAATTATCCTATGGCAAGAAACCAAACATTTCATATTTTCATACTTTTAGTTATAAGTGCTTTATTCTTAATAATGGAAAATAAAATAATGGAAAATTTGAAAACAAATCTGATGAAGGCATCTTCCTTGATTATTCCATTATTAGTAAGGCATTTAGAGTCTACAATCTGAAAAATAACATTGTAGAGGAATCTATTCATGTAAAATTTGATGAAAATACTAATTCCTCTAGGAAGACAAGTGATTTTAATGATGAGATAGATGAACTGATAACTTCAGTTAAGAAAATGAAAATACAAGACAAAGAAGGAGAATCTTCTCAATCAGAAACATAGATGGATGAAGAAGAAACAAATGATGGACCATCCATCAATGAGGTAAACAATGAAGGTAATAATATTTTTCCAAAGATTGGAGATTTATGCATGATCACCCTGAAAGTCAGATAATTGGTGATATATATGACAAAGTTAGAACTAGATCTTCTTATCACTAAATATGTGTCAATTTTACTTTTATTTCTTAATTAGAACCAACTTCCATAGAACAGGTTTTAGAAGACGAAAACTAAATTTTAGCTATGCAAGAAGAATTAGACCAATTCAAAAGAAATAATGTGTGGACCATTGTTCCAGGGCTAAATCATCAATCTACTATAGGAACTAAATGGGTCTTTAGGAATAAACTAGATAAATCTGGAATTATAATAAGAAATAAAGCAAGATCAGTAACAAAAGTGTTCTGTCAGGAGGAAGGCATTGATTTTGAAGAATCCTATGCTCCTGTTGCAAGAATTGAAGCCATTAGAATGCTTCTTGCATTTAGATCCTTTATGAATTTTAAGTTATACCAGATGGATGTAAAGAGTACATTCTTAAATGAATTTATTAATGAAGAGGTCTATGTAGAACAACCACCTAGATTTGAAGATCCTCATAACCCAGATCATGTATTCAAACTTAAGAAAGCCCTCTATGGTTTAAAATAGACTCCTAGAGTCTCGTATGAAAGGTTAAGCAAATTTCTCGTTAAGAAAGGTTTTTGAAGAGGCAAAGTTGATACTACTCTCTTCATTAAGCATGCAACAAAAGATATTCTCATAATTCAAGTATATGTTGATGATATAATATTTGATGCAACTAATGAAAATCTTTGCAAAGAATTTTCAAAGATAATGCAGGGAGAATTTGAAATGAGTTGACGAGTGAACTCAACTTCTTCTTAGGATTGCAAATTAAGTAGATGAAAGAAAGAATCTTCCTTCTCTAAGCAAAATACACAAACAACTGCTAAAGAAATTCAACATTAAAGATGGAAAAAGGTATGAGACGCCAATGAGTACTTTAATAAAAATGGACAAAGATGAAAAAGGTAAGTCTATTTGCCAAAAAATTTACTGAAGCATGATAAGATCTCTACTATATTTAACTGCTAGTAGACCTAACATAATGTTTAGTGTATGCATATGTGCTAGATTCCAATCAAAATTAAAAGAGTCACATCTTATTGCTGTAAAAAGAATATTTAGATATCTTTTCAATACACTTAACGTTGGATTATAGTATCCAAAAGGTTCAGATTTTAATTTAATAGGTTACTCAGATGTAGATTTTTCTTGATATAAAGTAGATAGAAAGAGCACCTCAAGATCTTACCAATTTCTAGGAAGCATAATTATCTCATGATTTTCTGAGAAACAAACATCAGTTGGATTATCAACTACTGAGGCTGAATATGTAGTAGTAGGTAGTTGTTATGCACAGATCCTATGTATGAAATAACAATTAAATGACTTTAGCCTTAACTTTGTTTATATACCTATCAGTCTTTCTCATAAGTCCCTTCTTTAACCTATTAGCTAAAAATTTAAACAATAAGGCATGAGTCCGGGTAACTCAGTAAGTAGACAAATGTACTAGATAATAATTAATCCAAAATTAGCATATTTCATATCCAATAATTGATATTTTGTTCAACATACTATCTTGCTTGATTTTAATGATAAAAATTCTTAACCAAGTATGTTTTGATGATGAGCAAAGACATGAGTGAAATATTAAGGTATTAACAATCTGTTCTCAAGTATGTTGTAGTAATATTAACTTATACTCAACTTAAGAATAACCTTCATGATGATAAAAGGAAGACATAAAGTAAATGCTCTTTCAAACTTAAGTATCTAAATTTCACATATACTTGAAGACATGCTTCGGAGCCAACAAAAATATCTTTAGAGTCATCTTAACATGTTTCAGAGCAAATTGGATTGCTTCGAAGTCTTCATAGCTAGCTTCGGAGTAAAATAAAATACTTCAGATTTATTACAAGTGTGTTTCAGAGTTAATTAGAAAGCTTTGGAGTCAATTAAGACAAACTTTAGAAACCTCACGGGAAGCTTCAAAGTTAACTAAAACCACTTTGGAGTCAACAGTAAAGCTTCGAAACTATTATAACATACTTCAAACTTAATTAAGAAAGCTTCAGAATCGTCAAGAATGCTTTGAATTTGTCATGCAAGTTTCGGAATTGTAACAGTACACTTCAGAAACAAGAGGAAAAGATTTATATTTAATCAACTATGCTTCAGAGTAAACAGATATGCTTTAGAGAACTTAGAGTCACGTTTTGGAGTAAATTTGAACAAGCTTTGGAGTTAATAGACTTGCTTCAAAGTCCTCAAGGCTTTACTTTGGAGATAATAAACAAGCTTCGGAGTCATTAAACACTGCTTCGGAGTCACCTTTTTGAACCATTAGAGGTTTAGAAAATCCAAATCTCTTTCTACAAAGGACTGTTGCAATTAAGAAGGCATATTACCATTTTGGAGAATCTAAAGCAAACTAATCAGAACATCCAAAATCAATCAAGACATCATTTGTTCAATCATCTCTTCGGAGTAACTAAAGAAGCAACTTTGGAACACCCATGACAAAAGTGAACATTGAGAAAAGTCAGTGACTGAGTAGCAGACCAATACCAGAATGCAACAAAGTCAAACGTCAGACAAAATGTAAGGTAAAGAAAAATGTTTTGAACATTTGAATGTCTGCCAAAGTCAGCAACAGAAAAATCTCCCTCAACCTATAAAAGAGAGACACTGAAGCAGAAAGAAAATAACTTTTTTTTGAAAATAATTGAACATTGGTGAATGCATGAAGAGCATTCAAAATCTTCCTTCAAAATTCAACTCCAGTAGCTACATCCCTATCAGAAGCTCTCAAAGCCTAAATTGCTTCTCAATCAAGGAGTTTGAATCTTTCACTTTGACTATTTATTCATTTACTGAAAGTTTAGAATTTTATGTACAAATTTGTCTAAGAGACAACAATCTGTACATTTCATTTTAGTATTTGGTAACACAAGTAGAGTGCTTGGTGTTTTTATATTAAGATAAGCAAGTAGGGAACTTGTTGAAAGGGTATAAGTATGTTGGTGAGCTTTGAAAACCAACAAGTTGTTAAAGTTTCTAGATAGCTTGGAAAACCAGTAAGTTAGTTGGTGAGCTTGTTGTAAAACTAACATGTATTTGATCAGGTTGATCAAGGTATTAGTGGATCTGAGTTCAGTAGAGGAGATTGACTTAGAGAAGTAGAGTAGGAACCCAAGAAGGGCTGAACCTCTATAAAAATCTTTTATTATGTGTTGTGCAATCTGTTTTACTAATTCATTCAGCACTTTAATCATTTGATTTGGCTAAAATGTTTTGAAGCTCAATTCACCCCCCCCCCTCTTGAGCTACCATTCTATAAGGG
>JAYJMB010001620.1:0-16387 GCA_036873735.1 Pouteria campechiana
TACTGAATTTTTTAATGGGTGTTGATGCGTAGATGCCAAATAATGGAACCTATTGAGGAACATGTGAAGAGATATTGGAGATTTTTGAATTATAAATTGTGGCTAAATTTTGTTTTTTTGAAACTAAATACTTGAATGAGATATATATTAGGTAGCGAAAAGATTGGAAAAAGCATGGCAAAAAGTGTTAAACCTCAATTAAGGAGTTATGTAAAACCTTGTGTTGCTATCAGTAAGTCTTCACCAAAAGTTGCTACAGTAGAATCTCTTGTTTCTCATGGGGAATTCAATCAAGGTATCAAATGTAATGAATATGTTGGTACTAATCGCCTATACTTATTATGGCCTTAAAGATCAAAAAAAGCAAAGTGTGATGCTACTTCTTATTCCTAAAATTGTTGAAAAAGATGTACTGGAAGAAGTTGTTGATGCTTACAAGGAATCCATTATCGATGCATTTGATGAATTGCCAAGTGAATTAAATGATGTCATGAATGAATAGATGAATTAAAAGATGAATTTATGGAAGAGAAAATAGAAACTACAGATGCAGTTGTTTTAGTTGCAAAAGAAAACATTGTCTCAAACATGGTAAATAAATCTGAAGAGATTAGCACTAGGGTTCTCAAACATGGTAAAAAAAATTTGAGGTGATCAACATTAGGATGTCTTCTTAATATCTAGTGGTTACAACAAAAGAATCTTTGAAGAATTTTGGTGCCCAGCCATTGGATATTGCAAGAGATGAAATTGAAGAAATCTAAGGGCCTATTTGGCTCTACATATGCGAATCCTACAATCACTTCTCAATGCCTAAAGTGCTTTAGTCCCATTTGTTGAATATTTGACCAAAAACTAGGTAGCACTTTTGGTAACCACAAAAGCTTTATTAGCGCGTCCTGGAAGAAGTACTATTTTCCAAGATGCACTAATATAGCTCGTGGTCCCCAAAAGCACTTTCTAGTTTTAGCCAAACACTCAGTAAGTAGGATTAAAGTACTTTTAGAGGCATTGAAAAGAGCTTTTAGTTCTGCAAATGTAGGGCCAAAAAAGGCCCTCAAGTTTATAGACAAATTGATGAATGAAGAAACGCTTGATGATATGACTTCATTGCCAAAGCCTATAAATATTATCATCATAAATTTAAAACAAGTGTAAGATTCAGAACTTGACAATGATGAATGGATCCAAGTCCAAATTGAACTTATGATGTCAATTAGTTTCATTTTGCAAAAGAGCAAAAATTCATAATTATGGAGAATTGAAAGGAAGCAAATGAAATGGTAAAATTTTCTACATCATCTTATGTGAAAAATGCAAATTTGACATGTAGGGATGCATCATTAGTTACCACAATGCCAAGGAAGACATACTATAAAAGTAGATTGTGGATGATTATGACTATCAAACTCAATGATGAATTTCTTTCCAAACTGGGAAGAATGATGCAGACTGAAAAACCACACCAGTTGGTTATTAGGAAATAATCTTAACAACCTTAATATTATAATATAAGTAATTTAGGATAGTTTATATTATGAATTATTAGTTAATTGTTGTTATTCTCTTAATAGGTCACTTTCAAAGCATTAAACACTACTCAGCAAGTGTTGAAATAGCCAATGTTAGTTTTCTAGTAGGCCAACGATTTTAGAAATCTAGCAATTGTTTTGACAACTTGTAGCTCACATAAGTTAAACCCATTAGAGATTATGATTTTTTGGGGGGTATTTTTGCTACTTTTGAAATTTTTTAGATTTTCATTATAAATAGTTTGCTATGTACAACTTTGAGAGAGTTTGTGGTGCATAAAGTTTTCCTTTTCGAACATTGGATTGTGGGAATGATTCCCTTGGGTGGAATGGCCAAATTTAGGAGTGGTTCCTAAGGTTTCTTCTTCTTATTATTATTTTCATTGGAATTCTACAAACAGCCTTTTCCCCTACAAAACCCTAATTTCAAGATGCTTCAAAGAAAAACGAGCCTTCTTGCTTCACACCGGCTTGTGGGCTTTCTAAATGTTGAGATTTTCCTGAATAAGGATCCTAATTTCTATCCCACTGTCTAGTGGTATGAAAATTGGCATCACTGAGAGAGATTGGTGAAATTGTAAGATGATGCAATTAAGTCAGGATGATGATGATGCAATTTTTAATTGTAAGATGATGCAATTAAGATCAACTATTTAAATAAGTCAGGATGGAATTGCAATTTTTTTCCCATTTTGTAAGATGATGCGCCTCATGAAGTGTGGCTACTTATCTGGTTTAGTGGTGTAAGAAATTGTCACTAGATGAGTATGTGTTTATGCATGTGCTATCAACTGATGTATTCCCTTTTGTTCATCCTTGTTTCAGCATACAAATGAAGAAGTTGCACGTTCCTATGAAGAGTTCTATTGAGGATGTACACACAGAGTTCTTGAAGTTTGGTGAGATTGTTAATTTCAAGGTAGCTGATGTCTGCCAAAATTTTCAAGTATGTAGAAATGGGTCATTCCATTTGTAAGTAAATGTTTATGTACATTACAAGGCATTGGAATCAAGGGTGCTTGCATATATGATTCTAAATGGACGGTATAAGGCATTGGAATCAGCCTGAATGTTGGCTTCCAAACCTGAAGTCTTCGTGTGCATGAATCTCAAGTTCACATGCTCTGTGTTTCCCTATGGCTTAGGACATAGCAGTGTATAATATTTGACTCTTCCAGTAAGCTATTTCTGAAAGTTCCTTGACTGCTATGGATCTGATGTTTTGTGTTTCCTATAGTGGTGTTTTCGCCATTGAAATTATGGTATGATTATATATGATTTATATAGTATTATATGAGTAATCTAAATCATTAAATATTTATTCATTAATTAGATAAATGAATAGTAAATTTTTTAAATAAAAAAGTAAGCTATATCATTTTTTTATAGTAAATATTTCAGTTTATATCATTTTTCTTCACCATAACCCACTTGATATTCTGATTTGGATGATTTTTATAATGAAAGATATATATTATATTATAAACTATTTGGATGGTTCAGATGATTTAAATAGACAATGTATAAGCTATGTTTAATTAGGGTGCAATTCAGTTTGGGTTAACTCGAATCATATTAAGGTGGGATGTGAACCAAATTGTAATATGATTTAGTTTAAGTAAGGTAATCTAAACCAAATAATTTAAAACCTGAACCAAATTACCTAAATCTAAATGACCTAAAATTAAGAATCGAATACCCTAATCAATATAACTCAAACTTCTAAATAACATGAATACTTTAAATGATTTAAGCATTTTTAGGTGGGTTATAACATAATATAATATTGTATCTTATAATAATTTCAAATACATGAAAATGTCAATTAAATGGATCATACTTCTACGTAGAATTATATTTTAGAATTAATTATCTAATTTAATTTTTAATTTAAAATAATTCTCAAATTATATTATCTTGTTGATTTGGATGATATTAAAAAATTAGTATTTTGAATGATTATTTATGATATTATATAGATAGCATTTTTAACATTTGTTAACATTTTCATAGTTGATTATTCATATAATAAATATGTTTAATAGAATAACATGTATAAATTTTATTTAAAGTAATAATGTAAATATAAAAATTATTAATTTAAATTATCTATTTAAATTATTAACCTGAATTATAAATCTATTTTAAACTCTAATTTAATTTAGTTTTTATAACTTTGATTTTGTGTGGATTAAAATTTTGGAAAACAAATTATGATTTAATTTGGATAAAAGTTTTCTAATTTAAATTAGAATTAGCTTAAGGTCAACACGATGTGAACTAACCTAAGTTACACCCTACCGTTAACCCTGGTTACTAAGAGTCACTATATAAGTGAGGCTTGGGACAATCATTTTCCTCTATTTTTATGCTGGATCAAATTTTGGGGACGGTTGGCTCTAGAAGGTGGGAGAAGAGATTTGAGTTCCATGCGTGGAAACGTGAATAAAACAAAGAATGGCTTGTCCCCAAAATCGCAATGCCTTGGTCCCTTTTGTGCAAACCCGCAATAACCTTCCTTGCTGTCGGACATGGATTCCATGCATAGATGGAGAATTATCTGTTTTGTCACTACCAATATATATAAAGAGATTAAGCATTACACTAATAAGGATGATGTTGGTGCAACCACTTACTCTACCTGTAAAATTTGCAAAATCATGACCCCGATAGATTTTTGCGGGATTTCAAAATCAAAAAATTTTCAAAAAATTTCAATCCTCCTATCTATTCCTATTGGGATCACCAACAGGCATGGTATAGGATGTTTTACATCCAAAACTCATCTTTCAATCATTCATGGATGATTTTCTTTAAAAAAGATACTAGTTTCTCTCCACCTCTCTGGTTTGCGAAATGGTGGGAGTACTTTGATGCTATCCATGAAATCTTTCCTCAATATATATATATATATATAATAATTATAAAAGTCTATTTTTCTATTTCCTTTTATTTAGTGTGCTATTTATCTGCTTTTAAACATTGTAATAATCACATTTTTTTCATATTATTACTTATTTTTTAAAATGTTCATTTATTTTATTTTTTTTTTCATTTGAAGCTAACATTATCTCTTATCATACTAATTAAATCTTTAATCATTTACTTGTAGCATTATCTAATCTATAAACGCTAATTTATAATATTATCATATGTAATATTAACCAATAGCATTATCTATAAAAAAATAAATTGGCAATAAACTTTACATTAAAATCAATAAATTATAAAAGTAATTAATAAACTTTGGCTATAAATAACTAAAAGATTAGTATGCTTTCTCAAATTACATATAAACAAAATAGAAATATACTTGAATGACATCTATTAATACTAATTAAAAAAAACCAGCACAAGAGCTTACCATCGAATTTATAAAGGAAGAGAAAAAAAAGTTAAAAAAAAAGCAAGAAATTGTTTAATAATTTAGCTTTCTCCAATTACACAAGCAACATTTTTTGTTATTAGCAAACATGTGGACGTGATTTGCAACTTGCGCAAAAAGTTCCAAGATTATCATTTTGACTTGATTTCTCATGTTTCAATATCTCATATCAATTTTTTCACTCCACAGTTAAAATTTCAAGTGGTGAAAGTGTCAGTGAGGTGGTCACATTAGGCTTTTTGCACTAGCGGGTCTGAATTTTACTCGAATATATCTTGAATCTTACACTCTAATAAAAGTTATAACAATGCCTTTCTTTCTACTTTTATTAACTTAGAACTTGTTGCGAAAGATCAATACCAATTGCAGGATCATGATAATAAATACATAGGACCATACATACACAATTAAAGTCATAATCGAGCACAAATCAACATGATGACTCCTCTGTCTCAACCCTATAATTCATTCTCCAAATCCCTAATTGAAACCTAATTATATAGCTTTCCTAGTAGGGTTTCCTACGTGGATTCGCCTAAGCCCATCATATATACATAAGACTTTGCAGAATACAAGACACAAAAACCTAACAAAATTATACCCATTCCCCTTTCTACCTGAGTCACTCTGAAGTAACCACGGAATAGAGACATCGGATTCCACAAAACTTGATCCGCGCATGCAAAATTACCTCAACGATCCTTGTCATTTGCATTACCTGGTCAGGGTTGGTTGAAGAGATTTCGAAGATGTCAAAGAAGAGTAAACTTAGATTTGGAAATGTAGTTGGATTTAACCAAGCAGACACAGATATCCGTGGGTAATACTAAATGTTTAGCTCCTCAAGACGAAAAAGAGGAAGCTGAAGATTAACTTTATGGGGTAACCCTCATGTGTGATGGATAGACAAGCCTAACGAGAATGTCCATAATTAATTTTATGGTGTATTCTAGAGGTGTATCAGCATTTATAAAGTTAGTAGATGCACTGGCATAAATAAAGGATGCCCACTACATTTAGTAAGAATTAGAAAAAAATTGATTGAATAGGTTAGTGCAGATTGTGTGGTGCAAATTGTTACTCATAATAGAACTATTTACAAAAAAGCTAGAAAAAGATTATAAGAAAGATATTATCTTTATTAGATACCCTATGCTGCATATTATATTGATTTGATGTTAGAGGGTGTCACGGCTCGGCACAAAAACAATATAAATAAATGTCATTTTTAAATCAAGGGTGAATTCTCCCTAGACCTATTGCACTGAAGATAATACACAATCACATAAATAACCACAAATAAAAAGGAAATCATAATAAATAACAGTACATGTCTATTCCACAATACAAGTCTCATACAATGATATGCATAAATTGTCTTTAAACAATTATTTGGAATGACATTCATCATCTACCTTTCTTACACCATGAACTAATGCACTCCTCGTACTACATTCTTTGAAAAAAAATAATTTAAGAAGAGGTGAGTCATAACTCAATAAGTAGGATGGATGCAAATAGCATATATATCAAAAATAATCTGTATCATGTGCCACTATCAGTACATGTCATATTCCAGGCCAGACTAATAAGGCAGCTCCACTGACAATATGTAGATAATATTCCAGGCCAGTTTGATAAGGCAACTCCACTAGTAATATGCAGATCTCATCTAATACTGTACACACCAGGCTACCCAGGCTGGCCCACATATAGGACAGCTCAACCGACGAGCTTAACTAGTAGTGTCACTGATAAAATAATTCAATGTCCTTTTGATGCACTCCAAGCCACCCAGGCTAACCCATTATATAAAGGCAGCTCAACTAGTGAGCTCAACTTGCAGCACAATCAAACACATGCAATTTATTGGACAATTAATCCATCTTAGACTATAACCAGTCTAAATTAGTGAATCACACATTAATTCACACTCTAGCTCCCCTTCTTTCACAATTGTTCAATAAAAATGTATGATCTAGCCATCATTTTGGTGATCTAACCCTTCCATTGGGTTCAAAACATCCAAAAACCTTAAGATTAATTACCTGATCCTTTAGATCAGTGATCATGGAGTCTAGAAATTGATAATCAAATCTGACCATCCAATCTCACATGATCTAACCATCTTTTGGACAATTTGACCCTTCCATTGGATCCAAAAGGTCCAAAAATATTAAGATCAACTACCTGATCATTCAGATCAGTAATCATGAGATCTAGAAATCGATAAATCAATTCTAATCATTCAATCCCATATGATCTAGCCATCTTTTGAACAATATAACCCTTTCATTGGGTCCAGAAGGTCTAAAAACCTCAAGATTATCTACTTGATCGTCCAATTTGAAGTTTATGGGGTTCATATATCAAAAAAATAAATATGACCATTCGATCACTCATGATCTAGTCATCTATTGGTTAATTTGACCATTCCATTGGATTCAAAACATCTGAAAACCCCAAAATCGACTATTGAACCATCCAAATCGAAAATCAAACGGTCCAGGTATGCTAAAAATAATTTGGACCATCCGTTCGTACAATCGCAGGATGTCGCGCTGCCGCTGGGCTTGCAATAAATCATTTTCTCTCAAGACTTGCAATACATATATCAGTTGCTTTGCATGCTCTTCCTGATTCTTAAAATAAACAAGAATATCATTAATGAATACTACCACATATTTGTCTAAGAACTGACGAAATACCCGATTCATCAAATCAATAAAAGTTGTTGAAGCATTTGTCAATCCAAAAGACATCATTAGAAATTCTTAATGGTCATACCTAGTGCGAAAAGTGGTCTTTGGTATGACCTTCTCTCAGATTGTTAGTTGGTGATAACCGGACCAAAGGTCAACCTTGGAGAAAATAGTCGATCCTTGTAGTTATCGCACAAATCATCAATGTGAGGAAGAGGATATTTGTTCTTAATAGTCACCTTGTTCAGTTCTCTGTAGTCTATATATAATCTAAGATTACCATCTTTCTTTTTGACAAATAGAGTTGGTGCTCCCCAAGATGACACACTAGGGCAAATAAACCCTCAGTCAAGCGACTCCTGCAACTGTTCCTTCAATTCTCTTAAATCTGCTGGAGCCATGCGATATGGCACCTTGGAGATTGGACTTGTCCTAGGGACTAGGTAAATAGCAAACTCAATCTCCCTATCAGGATGTAATCCAGGCAACTCATTTGGAAAAATATCTGGAAATTCCTGCACCACAGGAATATTTCCAAGTCTCGGCTCTTTCCTATCAATTGATATAGCTGTCACCAAAAAACCTTGTTCTCCCTATTTCAACATCTTCACCGCATGAAGAGTTGTCATTAAATGAAGCCCCTTTTATTGATTTTCTTCAAAGACAAATTTAACCTGATTCGTTGAACGGATCCTAATTTTCCTCTCTAAGTAGTTTATATTGACCACCCATATGCTCATCCAATCCATGCCTAAGATAACATCTATATCTTTCATAGGCATGACTATTAGATTAGCTAGCATGATGGGTCCTTCTATCTCAACAGAACAAGAATGACAAACTTAATCTATTACTAGACTACCCCCCATAGGTGACACAATCAGCAGTCATCTTTCGAGAATATAAACCACATTCTCGAACAATCTCAAAAGCGATAAAAGATCTGTCTGGCCCAGTATCAAACAAAGTATGATAGTATTTTCCAAAAATATGAATAATACCTGTCACTGCACCAGCTGGAGCTTGAGACTGCTCTAGGGCCAGTTCGAATACCTAGGCTGTCTGCTACCTACCATTCTGTCGAGGTGTCACTACTCTAGCCTACAAGTTCTGTCGGGGATGTTGAGGCCCACTTGTTGAAGGAGATTGATAATTCCTGGAGAGGTGACCAACTTGCTCATATCGATAGCATACAAACTCTATCAAGCAATCCCTAGGCGAGTGCTCTGTCTGTCTACACTTGAAGCATATACCTAGTTGCACCCGACAGGGTCCAATATGAAATTTCCTGCATTTCTTACGCTTCTTTGAGGATTTTTCCTACTTTGTGAACCTGAATTTATTAGGCTTCAATCCTTGTGCAAAATCTTGTACAACCTGCTTCTTGGTGCATAGTCCCTCTTTATAGGAGCCTTGTGTTTCTCGATAACTCCAAGCATGGCCTCAAATTCTCTCTATCTCTCTGCACACAGTACTTTCTTAACAGCCTCTCCATAAGAGTTGCAATTGTAAGGCTGTACCCTGAACCTAATATTCTCAACTAGACTGTACCCAAATCTCTTCCGCTGAGATCATCATTGGCAGAAGCTTCTGGAGCAAAGCAAATCAGACTAGAGAACTTGGTCTCATATTGAGACACAGACATGGATCCCTGATGCATTCTGCAAATTCTCGGGCCCTATCTATTTGAAGTGTCAATGGAAAGTACTTTTTAAGAAGGCTTTTTGAATTTATCCCAAGAGATGTCTATCTGCAGACTCATAAGGCCTCTATTCTCAGCCACCCACCATCGATGAGCCTCACTCATCAATTTGAAGGTTACAAAGCAAACCCTTTGGTTATCTGAGCAATTTAGAAAATTAAAAGCCTTATCCATCTCATCCAGCTAGTCTTCTGTTGCTGTACTGTCTCCCCCAGCAAAGGTGGGAAGACTCATTCTATTGAAGGAATCAAAGCATTTCCTTTATTGCACTTTCTTAGAACTCTTCTTAGGAAGTCTGCCTCTTATTGTCGTCCGCTGAGCAACCGCTGACTAAGACGCACCTATCCCTTCTACTGCTGCAGTCTGTCCTCCAGCTGTTCCATCCTGACTACCAACATTAGCCTGTGCTAGCTGCTCTCCCACTGGCTGCCCCGTTCCTGTAGTAACACAAGGAACACTCTCTCCTTGACCTCCTTAGTTAAGTATAACGGTCTGGGTTATGTCCCGCACCTCCACTCGATCATTCAGAACCCGCAGAATCTTTGAAGTAGGTGCAATTACAGCTATTTGTGGTGGAGTAGGCTGGGATGACCCCACCATCGTCTGTTGTCGAGAGATCATAAGCATTTCACGCAACTCCTGCAATTGTCTCACCACTTCATTCATAGTAGCCTCTTGGCTACTCATTCTCTCTTTCAGAGTTGGGTATCCTTTAGATGGTTAACTAGGACCAGTTGCAGTAAGAGGATGAGTTTGTTTATTAAGAATTGTATATTAAAACTATTTATTTTCTTCAATGCTACATTTGATGTACTTCCAAGATGCCAAGGGGTTATTCGAGACAAATGTAGCAATACAATCAAAAAATAAAGTGATACCATATAAGTAAAGGATATTAAAATAATAATGTATTGTTTACTTTTTTATTTAGAATAAAAATAAATTTTAATTTCATTTCATAGGTGAATAGTGAAATTGTTATGGGATGAATACCCCAAATTTGAGGCTGTTGGCATGCAGAATGCTGAGTCAAATAGTATGTTCATCTCCATGCCAGCATAATTGGAGCATGTTCTCTTTAATCCATACGTATAGAACAAACAATTGGGGATACTAGAGGCTACAAGATTTTGTGTTATACCATTATAATATGCGACTTCAGGAGAGATTACTTTGATCTGAAGAAAGCTCTAATAAAGATCCATTAGATTTAATGACTATAGGGCATTATGCTTCTCTGAAGAAAGATGATGAAAGAGAAGACCCCTTACATGAGTGATTATGGTCTAATGATTTAAATACTAGAGATGGAGGGCGAGAATCTGTTGTTGCTAATTTTGCTTGTGAATAAGGAGCTAATGTTCAAAGAATAGTAGAGGAGGAGAGAACTCTAGTAGAAGACTTTGATCCATTGACAAGATCTGAGAGCACTTTCACATCCATCTCAGTTCAGATTACTATCAAGCATATAGTCTTCTTCAAGAACAAAAAGAAGTAGTGGTGATAATGATGATAGTGGTGATGGTAAGTAACCAAAAGCCTTTTAGCCCATTCACTCAAGAAGTTGACTTCCAACATGCTATGCAAGATGATAATCATAGTGCATGACCACTAGTGAGATCCTATATGAGAAACTTTGGAAGTAGAAAGAAAGTGACTTTTATAGAAGAAAATGACTTAGCAGATAGCATTGCTGGGACATCTATTGGTGTGCATAGCAATAAGGGTCCAGTTATGCATGTATACCTTATGGCAATTACGTCAGAGATTTTAGAGATTATTCTCAACAATCTTATAGTCAGACAACATATCATCTAGATAATGAAATTGAAGCATCTTTGTCTTCTATCATTGGACTAATCAACCAGGTAGTTTTTATGGTTATTGAGAGGAACCATGAGAGCAAGTCAATGTCAATGATGACAATGCGGAGCCTATACAAATTTCTTTTTGGTGGTGAGGTATGATGACAATATGATTTTAGGATAGTGTCCTTTTTATATTTCACATTATATGTATATAATTAACAACTATGTGAGCTAAATCTTTTCTTTAATAACATTTTACATAAGAGTTTTGCTTTATCGATGTTTATATCATTGGTATGTCTTCTTTACTTCATATCTGTTGATATTTAAAATGATATTTTTTATTCTAAATGTGCAATTAGTTTTATTATGATTTATGAAAATTTTTTATGAAAAAATTCTTACATTTTACCCTTTTTTTAATTTTTTTATTTTAGTGAAATCGTTCAACAAAATTATCAATATTTTTTCAAAAATTAGTGAAATTTCCCTTTTTAGCAAAACTGTAGGCACTGAGTTTTATTTACAATGTGTTATAATAGTACAAAAAAGATTTGGAATATTTGAAGTTACCTTTGGAATGATAAAATATTTTTAGGAATAATTTAATATTATTATTATTATTTTTGTTAGAATGTATTAGAATGTTTAAGAGTAATTTGTGAATGATCTAGGGTGTTTTAAAATTTGTAGCGATTATTTAAATTTTCAAATATTTTAATAATAACTTGATAAATTTTTGAGTTGTTTAGAAATGATTTGAAAATTTTAGAGTAATTTAAAAATAGTTTATTTTCAAAATTTTAAAAATGAATGATTTCAAATATTTTAAAATCACTAGGAAATCAGTTAGTCTATTTTAAAATGGTTAAAAATGTATTTTGGTATGTTTTAAAGTGATTTAAAAATGGTTTAAAGTGTAAATCTTTTAAAGTAATTTGAAATATTTTATAATTATTTTGCTTTTTTTAAACCTAGTTGAAACATTTTAAAATTGTAGAAATTTTTTTAAAGAATTTAGAATACAAATATAAACAGGCTTGTCATGTTTAGTTAAACTAATAAGGTCCTTCAACCATGCTTTAATGCCACATCAATTCAAATTGTATTCTATTGTGCCTGCATGCATAAGAGTTTGGTTTTCTTCAGACAGGGATTTGGTAGAGCTTGGTAAAAAAAATAGGTTTTCCATAGTATAATATAAAGATCTAAATCATTCATTAATAGTTTATTTTGAAGTAAAGCCATTACATAAAAATTTATAGTCATGCTACACAATATATATATATATATATTTCATTTTTATTTAACTTGTTGCAAATGACCTTGAGGGAATGGCAGACTTTACAGTTCTCAGTAAAATTGATGATTTAATTTTCTTTTTGGGATTGGGAAAAAAAGTTTTTGTTTGATGAATCATCCATAATTCCATAATGCCGGCACTAAATTGGCATTTTGCTTCATTTATCCAACTTTTGGCATTTTACCTTTTTTAATTTTATTTTTTTCTAAATTTTGGTTTGTAGTTTGGATGTTGTAACATACCTATTTGGATAAATAGGATAGATGCATTGCTTCAGTTTTTTGTCTGCTTATTACAAAACATTTTTGTTTTTCATGTCTTTGCATGTGTGTCTATCATATTCGTTAAAAAGGAAAAATGTGGAATGGTATGACACCAATTTTCAAATTTTTTTCATTACAGAAGAAAAGAAAAATATGAACCTTGTTATTATGATTTAACTAGGAATATGCTCCATGATGGAAAGGATAGATTGAATGATGCCCAATAATGTTGTTGTTGGGATGTGAATGACCGTGCCCATTACTTTAGGATGTGAACAATTGTGATTATGTCTATGGTTGAATCCTATGTTAAAACATTTTCATAAAAATTTTGAAGAAAAGGATTATCTAGGGCCTAATGTGATGAATTCACTTCAATTTTTTGTTGTTGTGTTTTATATCTTTTCTTATTTTCTAAATATTTCCTCAAGATATTGTTGTGCCAAAAAAAAATTTCAGCCAACTGAATCTTTATTGCTGTTGAAAGCATGTGTCGATATTTGATGCAATCAATTATAATGCATATGTGATTTATTTCCAGTTGGTTGTGTGGAATATTCATTTATACCATTATTTGGACTTTTTCTATGCACTATGATTGCATTGGGACACACGTACGATTTTCATCTTGACTCTCCTTTAGTTCTAGCATATGTATTCTGTACAAGAAAGAGGGCATCATGAATTATGGTTCTCTGTTTACATTGGGACATTTGGACAATCCACATGTAGGCTGTCTGTTAGGTCTGGCATGCATATTGCATGCTATGAAAAAATTTTACCCACTAAATGTTATAACCATCCAATCAGTTGATAATAAAAGACCAGATAAGACTGTTTGCTTATGGGCTTGGTGCTCCACAATGCAAACAGGTCAACACTAATTTTATCTAAGTTATCTAATTCGATAGTCATTTGGTGTTATCTAAGTTTTTCAAGCAATCACATTAATTTTTGAAAGATTGAAGTGTAAAGAATACATATGAGAAGAGTAGACCCCTTGGTTAAGAATTTTCTGCGAAGGGAGGAAGTCCCTATTGACGTATCTTGTGGGAAATGACCAGAACATGATCCCATTGGTTGGTAAGAATACATATGAGAAGAGTAGATCCCTTGGTTAAGAATTTTCTGCAAAGGGAGGAAGTCCCTATTGACGCATCTTGTGAGAAGTGACCAGAAAATGATCCCACTGGTTGGTAAGGATTTGGGTGTATCGTCTCCTAAGGTTTGGTACAATGGGATTATAATAGCCATTACAAGACAAAATGGTGGATGCCAATTATTTCTAGGGCCTGTTTGATTGGGGGAAAGGAAATGAAAAGTTGATTTCTCTGATAAAATTTCATTTCCCAAGGAATTTCAAAGCCATTGTCATTTAATATCTCATTTCAGAAGTATATATAGGATCAGGAATTTCCTGATATGAATTTAATGGCATTTAGCTACTGAAATGGGTGTCTATCCATGCATCCACCAACACATGCATCTAAACCATCTGTCCATCTATCCATCATTACATCCTAGTTTTTTACTTATTCAACCATCCATCCATGCCATTAAGGATCAGGATTATCCTCGTTGGAATTCAATGTGTATTTAGTTACTGAAATGGGTGATAAGACAGCAAATGTGCCACCAACTTGTCCATCCAAACCACTTGTGTAATTGTCCATCATTCCATCCAAGTTTTTCATTTATGCAACCATTCATCTGTGTCATAGTTTTCTGCTGAAAGCCATGTAAGGGCATGATAATCATGCATATACAATGATTTTGTATTAGAGGCATGTACAAATTAGTGAAAAGACTGGTCAATTTTATTTTTAATTTTTTGAGATTTGACTCAGCAATCGATTTAAATCCAAGTTTCTCTATTTTTCATACTGCCCATTCTGAGCATAGACAATTAAAATAAGCTAGCCTATGTGGCTAGTTTTCTGTTTATATGCGCTAAAATTTTATACAATGAACAGTAAAAGCTTCTACATTTTCAACATATTGGTATTATTTTGCTTCTCTTTGTTTTGTTTTTTTGTTTCTTATATTTTATCTGGGGCACTTCTTTCAATATGATGAATGTAAATGAGTGTCTTGTTTATCGAATATTTGGAAGGTTTTGTTAAGTTACATCAATCAAGGAATTATTCTTGAAAAGGTTTTGGTGATACTCGTTCATAATTTGTTTTATGCAGGCTATGCTGCACTAAATGTTTATATTTTGTTGGGCTTAACTAGCCTTAGCTCACATTTGTTTGGTATAATCTGTTTTGTTTATATTAACTCACATTTTGTTATCCTTGTGTTGTAATTTTCTTTTAGAGTGGCAATAAAACATTGTCATCATCTTCATTGTTGCAATGATCATCTTGATTCTCGTTGTCTTACTTACATCTTCAATCAAACAGAAAATTTTAATCTAAATTATATATTTGAATTTTTAGGTATAAAAAATTTGCATAATAAATTATTTTTGGATAAAAAATCTTGTAATAATCTTTGACATATAATGGTTGAAATTCCATCTGAGATCCTTTAAGAAGATCTAGATTTTAGCTGAAAAGTCATATGTTAAGGATTTGTAATTTCATGGATATCTTAAAAGTCTTGAAATTATAAAATTTTCAAGTGAGGTTGTAATTTAAAATCTTCGATTAGATAGTCATCACTATTTTTTCTTGGCCAAAAAGTGGTTTACTATATTAGGACTTTTATTTTTGAAATTGCATTATACTATTGGAAAATCACTGAAAAATGAGGTTAATTACTAGATCAATAAATCCATTGAATTTTCTTTTTCTCTTTTTACCAATCATAATAAACAAAAGTCTTGTATTTCCATGTCTTCAGCACATTTGCAGTATTTCATTGTGCTTTGTATGGCTGCTGTTAGCTCTTGGTTTTGCTCAAGATTTCTGCTTTGATGGTTATCTTTGTTGGAATGGAGATCTTCTTGTTCTCATCATAAACTGTTAAAGTGATTTAGCTATGTGACAGTTGGTGTAAAGAATTATGAAGCTAAATATGTTTTTCAGATTGAAATAGAGATAGGAGGAAACAAGCATGGATGATTTTCAGATTTGGGTCTGATGAATGCATTTTTCGATTAACTCTTACCTTTGTTTGGTTTTTTCATTGCGTGTTTGGCAAGTCATACTATCATGCAAAGTGCAGAACATTTCTTAAGCCATTTACAATTGGTGTAAATCAGTACGAAGTTGCAGATGTTTGTCAGATTGAATTCAGACTTAAGAAGATGTAGTTTTGATCGAGCATCCACATGATCATATATTTGGTGGGAAATAAGCATGGATGGCATATTAATTTCAGATTTGGTTCTAGTTGATGCATTCTCCATTAACTTTTAAGAGGTTCAACGTTCTCTTGTAAATTTTGTGATTGGATTGTTTGTAATTATCTAATATCATCATAATGATATGTTCCACTTATGATTTCAATGTCTTGAAGAAAATGGATATGGTACAACATACATTTTACTTATATTTCTGATGAATGTGAGTACATTCATATCTATTCTTTCGCCACGGATGCATTTCATATTTTTCAGATTGAACTGGCACTTAGATTCAGTTTCAATTCAGCATCCATATGATGATAACAGGTAATAGGGATCAGTTGAATGATTTGCATGAATGGACATACTCATTTCAGATTTGGGTATTTTTGCTGACATT
>JAYJMB010001621.1:0-16384 GCA_036873735.1 Pouteria campechiana
AAACATCCTTATTATTGCAAGAGGCATATTTATAAGGAACAACAATCAACATTAAACATTTTTACTACTTCAAGAAGCTTATTTATAATAAGTAATACTTAGACATTTATCAATCTATCAAAATCATGTTAGTATGTTGAATGCAGATGTAGTGACAATGTATGGTTTTACTGTTAATGTGCATCTCTTTCTAATGAATGGTTGTCTGTCATTATTATTAGGGGTGATGATTGAGGGTTATTAATGGAAGAGTTGATAGATTACTTGGGAAGCGGAGAAGCTTTCGTCTTTCCCTTCTCCTACACAGAGAGACTGGGAAGAGACGACTCTTCAGTGCTTACCAAGGCAACCATGGTGTCTTCCAGTTCGTTTGTAAGGTTTATTCAAGGTGAGAAAGATGTTCAAGATAAGATTAAGCTGAACTTATTATGTAATATTACAACTCTTTAAGCTAACATTTGTGACTTTACTTGGTTTGGTCTTTTATGAAAATTCTAGTGATTTATGTTGTTTATAGAATCATTCTTTTAGTTTGTTAATTATTGGATATGTATCTTTTATTCATCATTGTTTAACAGTGATAATTCATGATCCTAATTTGTCCTATCTAAATCTCTAAAAATTGAAGATCAATTTTTGTTTAAGATATCGATTAGATAATTACTTCTGTAAAGCTTTTGTTGTAAACTTTGTATTCTATGATATTTAGTTGGACAGACAGTATAAGAGGTTAACATTTGGGCAACAATGGAGCAAGAGATAAGTGAGGGAAATAGTCAAGTTCACTTTTTGGAAGAAGAGATGAGACAATTAAAGAGGGAATTAAAGTCTGCTAAGAAGATAAATGTCTCTATAGATCTTCTTTTGATTGACCGGTGTATAGCTTAAGGAGAGATTATGGATAGGATTAAGGCTTTGGAGAGGGAACTGTTTGAGACTCATGATAGGATTACAAAATTATTTGCAGTTATTGAAGTTTTAAAAGAGTAACTATCTTTAATTTTCTTTATTAAATTTTTTGAAGTTATTGGTAGAAGTCTTTGGATGTTTAAAACTTTATGGAATTTTATTAGATGTTTTGTTGTATGCCATGATGGTTATCTTTATGAGTTTTACTTATAATTCTAGTTTTTTATAAGAGATCAAGCTAATTAACATTATTGCAGAAGGAATGACTAGGAATGAAATTTCTATTCGAGACCTTAAATTGTAAAGTTTCCCAAACAAGCTTGATTATGCCTTAGGACTATAATGATGTTAGAGTTTTGATCATTTTAAGGCTTGTTAAGATTTTCATCATGATTTAGCTCAAAATAGTAAAAATTGACTTAATCCAATGCAGTTCATTCAAAGGTATCTAGAGTATATAGCAATAAAAGAAATATAATCAAGTTTGGCAACTTATCTCTTTTGATGCATCCTTTGTAAATATCTCATTTGAGCTCATAAGTGTTGTTGTTGGTCTTGATTATTCATTCAGCTTCTGTTATTTGAGGGTAATAGTCCTTCCTCTAAGATTTGATATTGTCCGAGATATAATCTAAACTTATTCAATCCTTTCTTTGCATCCAAAACTTAAACTTTGGCTCATTTGCTTGGATTTATAAGCTGAGAAGAAGGTTTTGATTTTTCATTGTTCATCATTCTTCTTCTATGCTCATCTCAAGCTTTCTTGCATACACTTAAGAAAATCTTGCACTTTCTCTTCATTGGTAGACTCATACAAATGTGAACATGTATTCTTATGTATTAGTGCAAAGCATCATTTTATCGAATAGTATGCAGAGAATCAAGCAGTTTAATTAAAGTAGTTTTCATGAATGAACAAAGTGAATGTTCTACTTCAATTAATCAATGAGTCATCTAAATTAGCATAATTAGAAATGGCAGTTGACTTTATATGCTATATCAACTCATCTTAAATGATTTTGAGCATAATCATTTAGTCATGTTATTTTAATATTATTTGTTTGTATATCTTTCGTTTAGTTATGTGTCTTTTAGACATTCTTGTTTACAAGTTGCTTGTTATTTTCTGAATATTTATTTTTCTTCTTGATTATCTTGAAAGTTTTACCTTATATTTTTAGAGTTTTATTAGTCCTAGTGTGAATTCTATATTCTCCTATATATAAAAATATATGCGCAGAAAATACTGTGTATGAAAGTTCATTTCTATCTATGTACAACTATCTAAGTAAACAAAATTCTAAATATGGTTTCTACATAAGAATAAGTGAATGAATGAATATGCAAAAATATGTAAACATAGTTTCAAAATTCTATTTTAATCTATATACAACTGAAGGAAATTTAGACAAAATTCTAACTATTAAATCTAGTTTTAAATATACAAATGAGATATAAAGGTATAAGAGTAAAGCTTGATTTCAACAAATAAGAATATACACACATCTAATTAGATATAAGTTATTAAAATCAAAAAAATAGAGTAAGAATGTAAATCTAATTCTATAGGAATTAATTAATTGAATGTGAAAGTTAAAATAAGAGCATGTAAATAAACAAAATAATAAATTGAAAAACTAAACATAAGTGCTTATTAACAAAAGAATTGACTGAGAGAAATACACAAGTGAATATTTCAAAAATTTAGATAATGACTCATTCAATGAGAGCATTTTAGTTTGAGTGTCATACCTGCACTTACCTTCCTTTTTTATTTTGAAGGAACTTAGTATTCCATCATGTTTTCAATTTATTTCTTCAGACCATCTCCTTTCTCTTTTTTCTTCTTCAAGAGTTTATTGTCTCCTTTCTTAGATTTCCTGAACTCAAGTTAGTTTAAATAATAACAAAAGTGGTGTGTGAGTGCCAAGTGTTTTTGTCCCTTATTAATTTGTCTTTGGCTTATCTAAAATTTCTTATATTAGTTCATAAACCAAGACATCCTTACAGATAGTGGGATAGAGAGTACATAGTGAGTTGTCAACATTTTTGACTCTGCTCTCGTTTCATCCTTGCTTATGCCAATACAGAAAATTTTTATAGATGAAAATCATTTGGTCATAAGAGATGTTTACAATCTCCTTTTCCATTATGTCCAGGTTAATCTATCAAAAATTTGGAAGATGGAAGATGGACTACTTTTTGAAGAACATAGAGGATGACAATGTTGGGTTAGTCAAATGGATCACTAGAATTGTTTATATAGCCTGCTCTGATACCACTTGTAGCGTCCCGTAGGATGACTTAACCTAAGAGAGGAGGGGTGAATTGGGTAAATAAAAAATTTTTACCTAACCCTTATTGGATCATTTCCCTCTTTTTGAGACCTAAAATAATTACTTTAGGCACACCATGTAACCATAAAATCCCTTTCTGATAGATCCATGCATATTTTTCAGCAGTAAATGTAGTCTTGACTAATATAAAATGGGCTGCTTTAGTTAATCTATCAACAATGACCCAAATGTTGTCAAACCCAGCTGTTATTTTTGGTAGACCAATGATAAAGTTCATTGTTACATCTATCCATTTCCATTCAAGGATTTTAATAGATTGAAATAATCCAGTTGGTCTTTGGTGCTCTACTTTCACTCTCCAACACACTAGACATTTAGCCACATACTTGGCAATATCATTCTTCATTCCTTTCCACCAGTATTGAGATTTCAAATCATGATATATTTTATTTTCACCAGGATGAATAATGTATGGAGAATAATGTGCTTCCTTTATTATTTTCTTATACTACTGTCAATCCTTTAGGAAGTACCAGTCGATTCTTATATCTGATAACATTATCGGCACCAATGAAGAAGTCTGGCAGCTCATTTTGTTGTACATGCAATTTCAATTTCTGAAATTCCTCCTCTGATGACTCTTCTTGAGCTACTCATATCTCATCTATTAAGGTAGGCTGAATGTTTAATTGACACATTTGAGTAACTATTCCTTTCATTCTAACCTATACATCCAGTTTCCTCAATTCCTCAAACAATTCTATTTTCTATGTAAGCATGCTGGCTAAACTACTTCCAGATTTTCTGCTTAAAGCATTAGCTACCACATTTGCCTTTCCTAGATGATAGTGAATGTTCAAATCATAGTCCTCAAGTAATTTGAGCCACTGCCGCTACCTCATGTTTGATTCTCTCTCAGTAAAATATACTTCAGGCTTTTGTCATCTATGTACACATCGCATTTTTTTCTCCATAGAGATAATGTCACCATATTTTTAGAGCAAACACTACTGCTGCCAATTCCAAATCATGATTTGGGTAATTACGCTCATGAAGGCATAACTGACATGATGCATAAGCTATAACATTTCCATTCTGCATCAAGACACAACCCAATCCTTTCTTAAATGCATCACTATATATCACAAATCCACTCTGACCTGATGGAAGTGCAAGATTGGTACCTCCACCAATCACCTCTTCAATTCTTGAAAGGCAGCCTCACATTGATCATTCCACTAAAATGGAACCCCTTTACAAGTTAACTGAGTCAATGTCATAGCAATATGGGAGAATCCTTCAACAAATTTTTGATAATAACTTGCTAATCCCAGGGAACCTCTAACCTTAGTCACTATACTTGGTCTAGGCCAATTCACCATGGCCTCTATTTTATGAGGATCCACAAAAATGCCCTCTCATGAGATAACATCGCCTAGAAATGCCACATTGTTCATCCAAAAGTCACACTTCTTTAATTTGGCATATAGCCTTTCTTCTCTCAATCTCTGCAAAGCCATCCTTAAGTGTGATTCATGCTCCTCTTTGTCTTTTGAATAGATCAAAATATCATCAATGAAGACAATTATAAAGTGATATAGATAGGGTTTGAACACCTTATTCATTAGATCCATGAAAATTGCAGGAGCATTTGTTAACCTGAATGACATTACTAGAAATTCATAATACCCATACTGGGTTCTAAATGCATTTTTATGAACATCTATTGGCTTAACCTTCATTTGGTGATACCCTGACTGTAAGTCTATTTTGGAAAATATTGTAACTCCTTGCAACTGATCTAATAGATCATTTATCTTGGACAATGGATACTTATTTTTTATGGTGAGTTTATTTAGTTTCTGATAATCTATGTATAGTCACAAACTTCCATCCTTCTTCTTAACAAATAGCATTGGTGCTCCCCATGGTTATGCACTGGGACGGATGAACCCCTTATCCATTAAATCCTACAATTGCACCTTTAATTCTGCCAGTTCAACTGGTCCCATCTGGTATGGAGCCTTAGATATTGGCTCTGCCCCAAGTTGCAGATCAATGCCAAATTCCACTTCTCATTTAGGAGGTAATCTAGACAAATCACTTGGAAACACGTCTGAAAAATCTCATACTCCTGGTATACTCTCAAACGGCTGATGTTCGAAGTGGTTGTCAATATTTGAAACCAAGAATGTTTCACACCCTTTCCACACTAGGCTAAGAGCCTTCATGGCTGACACAAGTTTAGGAGCTTTACCTTCAGGCAAACTCCTAAAGATGATTTTCACTTTATCAAGGGTCCTTAATGTTACTTGCTTGGCCTTACAATCCATTTTAGCTTCATATTTAACTAACCAATCCATACCCAATATAATGTCTAAACCCTCCATGTTCAACACAATTAAATCTGCATAAAGCTGTCGATACTCAATCAATATCGGTATCTCATAATATGCCTCTGACGCTGTGCTAACTGCCTTCAATGGAGTAGAGACCTCTATCATATGATGTATGGGGTATTTTGATAGACTGTCTCTATTTACAAATGCAAGGGAAACAAAGGATTGAGAAGCACCCGGATCAAATAACACATAAGCCATACAATCACACATACAAAAAGATTACCAGTGATCATGTGATCCATGGCCTATGCTTCTTGTACATTGGTCGCCTGTACAACTATAGTCATGGGTGGTTTATGGTCCTCATACTGGTGGCCAAGAGTTGCATTGGATCCGCGGCCTCTACCTCTCATCTGACCTCTGCCACGATCAAGCTGAGATGGTGCCCAGGAAGCCACACTGTCACTTCTTCCCTAATTAAGACAATTCCGTTTGATATGCCCAGTTTCGCCACATAAAAAGCAAGTGGGTGGTTTTCACTACCTTGTTTCCTAAGGTTGATTCGACCCCTGGCTAGTCTCTTTCATCTATCCCAGAGCTGATCTAGTCTGTCTTCCTCCTGACTTCCTCAATCATACTGGGTGATAAAATTTTAAATGTCCTATTTTCTTACAATAATTACAAAATTTCTCAGATGCTACTTGCCCTTGTTCAGTCTCCCTCATTCATCCTTTCTCTTTGAATTTAGACTGCTCCTCTATTTCTCATTCCACTAGATGGCCACATTCCAAGATGTCCTCATACCTAATTAACATAAGTAGAGCTAGCTTCTCGCGAATATATAACCGCAATCCTTCCTGAAATTTTTGTGTTGTTTCTGGTAAATCCATTTGGGCCCATGGAACAAATCATGCCAAAGACCTAAACTGATTCTCATATTCTTCTACAATTTTTCTACCTTGCAACAATGTCAGAAATTCAGTAGCGCGTCTAGCCTTCTCACTGGCTAGTATATATCTGTGAATCAATCTCTCCTTAAATTCAGCCCATGCCATACCTACCCCATAACTAAGAATAGTTTGCTTCTCAGTATGCCACCAGCATTCTACCTCACCTTCCAGTTGATAGGCCCCATACAAAACTTTATGCTCTTCAGCGCATTCCATATATTCAAATGTTTTTTCCATGCTAGTAAACCATTCATCTACTACACATTAATCCCTCTAGCCTTTAAATACTGGAGGTTTCATACTTTGAAATGCTTTCATATTTAAGCCCATTTTTGACTGTCCAGAAGGAACTTATCCCATATCTGGTTCCACATTAGTAGGCCTTACACTTGGCCCTGCCAATTGTTGAGGCTCCCTTACAGGTCTCCTCTGGGTATGTACCAACTCATGTAAAGTTTGGGTAACCCCTGCAATCTTAGTCATCATAGCACCAAATTCTGGTGTCATGGATTGGGATGGTCCAGGTTAGGCTATTCTGTTGGTTTCCGAAGTATGGCTTAACCCAAGAGACGAGGGGTGAATTGGGTATATAAAAATTCATTGCTTAATCCCTTGTTAGAACATTTCCCTCTTCTTGTGATTGTGTATGGTGTATTCTAAGATAGAAAATTAAAAATAGTATAGTGCATGAAAGATAAAACAAGTAAGCAAACATACACATAGATAACACAATTTTTATAGTGATTTGTGAACCTCATCCCTACATCCACTCTTCCTACAGCACACGCTCATTATGCCTTGGGTTTCACTATATCCCATATAATACAAATACAAAGTGCTCCCAACACTTTTCTAGATTCCAGCTCTAGGGGGCATAAACAAGTATCCCCAACACTCTTTTAGATTCCAGCTCCAGGAGGCATAAACTAGTATCCCCGACACTCTTCTGGATTCTAGCTCCAGAGAGCATAAACTAGTGTCCCCGACACTCGTCTAGATTCCAGTTCTAGGGGCATAAACTAGTATCCCTGACACTCTTCTAGATTCCAGCTCTAGGGGGCATAAACTAGTGTCCCCGACTACCTTTACAGGAATTTTGTGTACAAGAATATGCCTCTAACTAGGCTGATAAGTACACATAGTTAAAGTACAAATGCAAATGATAAAATAATATGAACATTATAGCGATTTTAAACTCTCCTAATGTAGTGTTTATGTGTCATTGAAGCTCTTTGATCTTGGTAGCACTTGGAGTAAAAACACTTTGGAGACTTGAATGGGTTTCTGGTTGGTTGATTCGCCATTGTCACTTATAACCCTCAGGCTCTTTGTTTCTTTGATCATCTCTGGAGAAGACTTGATCATTGAATAATCTCCTTATAATGCAAAAGATCTTCCCTAGATGTATTTGAAGAAGTAGGCCTTGAATGGATAGAAGGTTGAAGCTCTTGAATGATTTTTGAAGATCAAAGCTCTTGGCTTAGGGATGCAAAGATTTGTGGAAGGTGTTAGACTCAATCTCTTTTTCTTCTTCAACTCCTTCAACTTTTGAAATGTCTCAGCACATCTCCTTAAATAGCTTTTCTCAAAAGATTGATCATTGCAGAAGATGGGTTTCATTGAATGTAGAAAACAGAGGTAGATGAGCAGCATTAATGTAGAAGACCATTCTGATTGGTGTATTTTGAATCCTCTAAATTCTGCTTAATCCTCATATGCTAGAATGCCTGTAGTGCTAACCTTGAAGAAGATGATTTTTGGTTTCTCAATAAGCTCTAGTCAAGGTATTATTATAATGGCTGCCTCTTTTATCAATAAAGAAAGATCGTTATTAATGCTGGGCGAAGACCAACAATTCATTCTAACCATTGCTTGTCTTTTACTTATGATAGACAAAGTATTTATTCAGCTATCCATAAGACAAAGTTCCTTTGTCTTTGTCTTTCATAAGTGACAGACAAATCATCCTATCTATTATTGTCAAATGAATCAACAGTTCAAGTTCTTTATCTTGTGATTTTTCTGTTGCTCGTAGAGGCACAGATGTCTTGTTGCTTCAGCGCTTCATCTATTGGGTTTGTCTATTGTAAGTAATAGATGAAATGTTGGATCACAGATGGGTTTTCTTCATGCCTTTCTATAATAGAATATTTCTCCGCCTTGTCTGTTAATAGTAGACAATCACTAATGAATTCTTTGCTCTGCCAGATAGTCCTTGCTTCTTCCGCTTTGTCTGTCGATAGCTGATGATCATTAGCTCACTTGTGATAGATGAGGTTTATGCTCTGCCATACGATTCTTGCTTCTCCACTTTGTTTGTTGATGGTAGACGAAGTTTTTTTTCTGCTAGAAGATCTTCATTCCTTCTGCCTTTGTCTATTCTCATCAGACTACCATTGTCTCAATTGTGGCTTTTTTATAATAAACTAAGTCTATTGTATGCATACTATCTTGCATCCATTAGATATAATCTTTCATTTTGATAGACAAATGGAAACATTTGAGTCCTTTTCATTCACACTTTGTCTGTTATGATACTTCGTCTTTTGCTTCTTTACTTGCCCAAGCCTTGACGCCATGGAATTGTTTTCTATGCTCATTTTTCTTAAGTCCTGCAACTTGAAAAATTCTACATTTTTCATTGTAAATCATAATATAATTATCCATATGAAATTTGCATAAGTTGTAAAGCATGGATATGTACTATAAATCATGATTTTGTATCTATAAGCTCATTTAGCCACTCATTCCTTTTCATTCAAAAAGATGTCTCTTTAAGGCACATTTAGCATATGATCCATTGCATAATAAACAAGATTGAAAATAGTATGGATCAAGATGACTTCTCTTCTAGACTTATATTAAGATGTATACGCTTGCACAAATGATATTCCTAAGAAGTGCATACATTTCAAGCGTATCTTTCTGCATTTTAAGCTTCTTATACTAGAAGCATCATTAGAATAAATCAAGTCTTATGACAAGTTTTGTTATCATCAAAATCTACAATAATCCCAACAAATCCCCCCCCCCCCACTAGGACCTGTAGTGCCTGGTCTATCTAGTATTATAGGTCCGGCCTCGACATGGCCTTCCTCAAGCTCCACTACCACTTCCTCCTCATCATTCTAGGTTAACCCAGGCATTTCATCAACTTTGTAAGCTTCCATCTAAGCTTCCCTAATAATAACCCCCATTGCCTAAGGTCAACTAGTCCTCCTTAGCAACTCATCATCCACCAAGGGTGCTTTACCTTTGTCCATTCTCTTTCTAGTTGCCATTACTGGATATGGAAAACATAGGATCATATAATAGCATAGGGTAAAATATGGACTCAATTAATTCAACTTATCATACTAGAATTTCAATTTACATCTTATACTAACATTCCCTCATCTTTCTAGTATTTTAGAAACTATGCATGTCATGTTTTCACTAACACTCTGGCTATTATAATTCTGGGAAGTATCTTTATCCTTCTAGCTATCAAACATAAACCATGCTCTGATACCACTCCATAAAGCCCCACCTTCCGAGGTGCTACGCAGGCAAAAAAAGGAGGACCCATAGCTCAAGTCTCCCCTGAATTTGCCCCTTTTAACCTGTATACAACTTTCATAATTTCCCACAACCATCCAGAATCATAGCCTTACCATAACAATAGAGTGTGGAAATAAATATGAAATCCTATTTATGGTATAACATGCAAGCGATGAAAATTTATACATGGCTTTACATCATTTACAACATATATTTAATTCACGAATTACAAGTTTTTATACATCCCCAAAATATAACAAAAGATGAGAACTTTTAAATATCACAATCTATCCCTCTCTTGAGCTCCAACCCCTCGTTGGGCTTCGTCTTCTAACATGTCAGCAAAAAACATAATAAATTAAGGTGAGTCTGGGCAGCTCAGTAAGCAGGTACTCAATTAAACAATAACTAAAATAATCACAATATTCTACAAAACATTAACATAAACAAATGAAACTATTATCATGGTAATGTTCGAATTTCACTAGTAGCACCTAGAACAAAGGCTCACTCTCCCTTAAAGACCAATAAAATGCCTTTCATATCTGTTTTTTCTACATGATGATCATAACATCATCTCATTGTACTGTTCACCGATACCATGCTCTATTATTAACATACATCGCCTGCCATTAACCAATGCCATGCTCAGGAGGCATCCAACAATGTGGAATAGCCACTACAAAGTGGATAAAGCCATAACTAAGTGGTATCAACCACATCCAAGGAGACATAGCCACAATGAAGTCGACTCCGCTTTCTTGCACTATCAGTGTGTTCTGGTTCGTGCACGCAACCTAGCTACAACTGTTGCAGGAATCATGACCACATGGCCAACATGGTCCATGACCTCTCACCTTCAATGCAACCTAGGGTCTGCAAGTTCTCTGTTTACACCCATCATGTAATCAAGAGGGTCGCACATAATACGCCAGAACTAGCCTCTTTGCCATCATAGGTGGCATAATCAACAAAGCTCATTCGTGGGCAAGTTCCCAATATCCAAAGGATCCATCCTTGCAAGCATCCAAACCCAAATACACATAGCAATGTTTTGGCAAGAATTCAAACGCAGTTTCACATAACAATTATCCAAGCATGCATTTAAATCTCGATCAAATAACCTAACTCAAATTCATACTCAATTAAATCATTAAGCCCAAGTACATCTATCTTTCAGGTCATCATCTCGCTTAAGTAATTAATCTCTATCACAATCAAATGTTTCTATTTTCAATGTTTCTCAAAGATATTGAAACATAAAATACATCCAAAATAACAAAAATATAACAAAATATACCCAAAATAAGAATTATTATAGCATGAATAGTTTTACTATAGCAGTGTGAATAGTGCTGTGGCACTAACCTTGCTGTCCAAATTTTCAAGCCATATTTTTCCTTCTACTTCCTCCATTCAATTGAGGTTTGATTAATCATATTCATTCTTACATTTCTACAACTTTCAATCACTATAACCAATCATCAATCATCCTTCCTAAAATCATTCTTTCTTAAATATGTAGAAAGCTTCTAATAATAATCAAATGGATAACCTAATGCATTTCATAGCAGTATGTATGGTCATATAATGAGCTAAATTTATAATGTGAAACTCATGTGCAAATATAACTTAGTTCCCAACCGAAGTAGGCATATTCCATGTGATAGGTGATACAACTGCAAATACTACATTCCAATCAAACATGAACAACCTTTACAACCAAAGTAATCAATGATGCCCAAAATATGCAATCAAACACATAAATCATGATTATAGATAATAAAACATGTTTATATTACTTAGTCATGCACTTCTCCTAGCCTTGAACTTTGTATTCCCAAGCCAAATCAACAAATTGGACTTCCTACACTCACAACACATAACCTAGGATCATTCAATTGCACTACTATTTATAGAATCCACTTACTGCAGAGATCATTACTACTCCATAATCTGATCTTATTCAGGGTTTGTTGAATTTCTCATTTGAATCTCACTATAAAGATGATTAGGGAATCATCAACATAGATTAATCGTTTTGCACCTTTCTTAATACCAATTCATCAAACACTTAACAAGCAACTTCTAGTTTTCATTCTTAGAGCTAATGACATATTAAGTACTCTTTCCCAATTTACACATAAGCAAGATTTAAGTAGACTTATACTTCCATTTACATTCAAAACATTTGTTTCATTAGCAAATTCATGTTTTCCATGATTTCCAACTTCCTATATTTCCCAAATCCACTTTATAAACTATAATTCAAGTAAATTACATCATATAACTCACGAATTAGCAATAAACAATACTTACTGCTTGATCTTCTTTGATTGTAATCCACCAGACTTGTTATAGAGCAAACTTCCCAAATTTCTTGCAGCCTCCTACGCTTCCAGGTTGCTGAATTCCACACTTCCTCTATGCCAGAGTGTCACTAAACTAGTTGCTGTCGATTTCTGGGTGATATAGTACCAAAATCCACAAGTTCTAAGGGTTTCTCAAGCTAGGGTTTGGTGGGAGAGAGAGCTGGATGTGAATTGGGTTTTAGTGAGAGAATTGAAGGTGAAATGGAATTTTGGGATGAATTTGAAATTTTATACTTGTTTTCTTATGATACTCCAGTAGTGCATGCACCAAGTACTCACGCAACCTGCTTAGTATGTTTTCTACAATATTCTATCATTGCATTTCCTTTCTGTTCATTATAATGCTAAACTCATTAGTCATGCCCATCATGATTTTCTATCCCCATTTCCCAAATATCATGCATATACTGTCAATTTTTTGTTATGATACAAGTCTCCATGCAGCAAAATTTTTGACTTCACAAATTTATTTCTGACATTCTTGACTTCTTCTATCGTATTTCTGTCTTATTTCTAAATTTCTTTGAAGAAGATTCTAACTTTAGAAATTTTTCTGGATTAATTTTATACACCTTCACAATATTTTTGATGTTCTTCTCAAGAACTCCTGAGTGCAGAAAGTTTCTCTATTTATCTCCTTATGTGGTTCTTTAGTTCTAAGAAAGCTTCTATTCATCTTCTGATGTGCAATAATGCTATATCTTGATTCTGAGGAGGTTCTGACATGCCTCTAATATGGTTCTGAGGCACGTTTAATAACTTCTGAATACTTCTGAGTTTCACATTAAGTTTCTGATGGGGTTCTAAAGTACTTCTGACATGGTTCTGATTTGATTCTTGAATTCTTCTTAGCTTCTAATTTTCATGCCAAGTTTCTGAACAGATTTTGATTTACTTCTTAGTGATTTTTGAATGACCTTTTATTTGAGAATTCCTTTTGAATATCTTTCTTTAAAGGGTTAATGTAATTATTTTACTATTAACACCTTTCATTACTTGCAGTTACTCTCCTTAATCTGTTTTGATATTTAAATTTTGTATCACTTGGAAAGTAATCTATTTGTACCTTAATTCTTCACTCATTTGTTTATTCATCATCAAAACTAAGTTGTTTAATTTCATTCATCATCAAAATAAAGCTTAGTAAAGGGGTTAGACTTAACATAGCTATGATCCAATCTTCATCTTCTATGGTCATTAGTGTGGTTGTAGTGATATGGTTTGTGCTTGTGTAATTTCTACTCATTTAGTCAATCTTGTGACTTTGGGGAGATGATCAATTGACTGGCAAATGGTGCTCATTCTGGTTAGTGTTGACCAGTGAGGCGCTACAAGGTGGTATTAGAGCTTGTATGAGTATGGGACCACAAGTAGATGATGTTACTAATGGCCAAAGAGTAATTTGATGAAAGTTAAAGTTAGAATGACAAAATAATTTAAGCACTAATTTAGGTATACAACTAGAGATAACTAAGATATGTTTGTAAGAGATAATATTATTGAAACTAATTATTTTTTTTTTGATGTATCAATGAAATATGTTGCTCGAAAAGAAAGTAAACAAGGGTTAAAGGCCTATGGTGGAGTGTGACACAAAAATTTAAAGGCATGTCACCCAACCCCGTGCAATCGGAGTCGTTATTTCAGAGCATCAGGTAGAATTAAGGCCTAATGAATGGAGGCGAGAGGAGACAGAGTCATATGAAACATATATGCCAGACTTGGAGTCTCATCTGAAAAAGGTGTTGGTAAAGGAGGATGAGAGAATTACTCATCCAAGGGAAGAAGTCAGAGAGCCAGCTAGAGCCAAGCTTAATAGAGTTACTCCTACTGAGGCTAGGATTGATGTAGACCAAAGGATTACTCAAATGATGGAAATGATGAAAGGGATGGCTAGGATAATGATGCAATTGGTGGGCCTTCTACATCACCAACCAGGCATGTTTAGTGGATAGTGCAACCTTAGGTTGAAGTGGAAGCAGAGGAAGCAAAGCCTATAAAATAAGAAAGGTAGAGGAGAGCACCAGAAGTTCCATTGGATATCAGAGTCTTCCAAGATATGAAGCAACCCATATATCACGAAGAAAAGGATTACAAGGTGGTAGATGGATGGATTAAGAAATTAGAAACTATATTCAATTACTTTCCCTGGACAGAAGAGCAGAAGGTGCTATATGCAACATTCACATTGCGGGAAGATGCAGCAGATTGGTGGAGGTTTGAGATAGAGACCTTGCCAAGGAGAGGCAGACACTTAGCATGGGCAGAGTTTGTAGATAGGTTCTTCCACCATTACATACCTATAACAACCCGGGGCTCTAGTACACTATTATCTGCTTTGGGCACATGCCCGCATGGTTTTGTCTCGATGCATCCTTACAAGGAACCTCATCGAGCTCGTCATGTATACCCACCCAAAATAGGGTACACCTTCACAACCGAGCCCCACATATTTAGCCCAAGACTCCCTCCCTCACTCCATCGATGTGGGATGCGACTCACACCATCCACCCCTCAGGGCACCAGTGTCCACACTGGCCACACCCTAAAGACTGTTGGAAGTCGGCTCTGATACCAACTATAATAACCCGGGGCTCCAGTGCACTATTGTCCACTTTGGGCACATGCCCACACGGTTTTGTCCCGATGCATCCTTACAAGGAACCTCACCGAGCCCGTCATGTACACTCGCCCAAAACGGGGTACACCTTCACAACGGAGCCCCACATATTTAGCCCAGGACTCCCTCCCTCACTCCTTTGATGTGGGATGCCACTCATGCCATCCACCCCTCAGGGCACCAATGTCCACACTAGCCACACCCTAGAGACTGTTGGAAGTCGGCTCTAATACCAATTGTAACAACCCGGGGCTTCAGTGCACTATTGTCCGCTTTGGGCACATGCCTGCACGGTTTTATCCTGATGCATCCTTACAAGGAACCTCACTAAGCCCATCATGTACACCCGCCCAAAACGGGGTACACCTTCACAATCGAGCCCCACATATTTAGCCCAGGAATCCCTCCCTCACTCCATCGATGTGGGATGCCACCTGTAATGCCCCACCCTCCTAGGGCCGTTACACTATTTTACACCGTAAATCCACATGATCATACCATGATTTTCCCACTTCCAGAGTGGGTTGCTTTGATAGATTTTTTTTTGTTTACCTAATTTCTACATAAAATTGGACAGAGTCTCCCTTGAAAATAGGGCTGTCCACCTAGGTACAACCATTTATCACATATTATGATACATCTTTTTTATTATAATTCATAAAAGTAAAAATTATACACTCCAATATTTCTCCAGTCATCCACACAACATCCTTATAACTCCCCAAGTTCCCCCAGTACTGCGGCTGCATTATACCACCATACAATTTTCATTCCAAATATACCATACATCTCACACTGCAATATTACATTGATATGAGACATAAATTAATTATAATTTTAAGATACATAAGATGGGAATTTTCCAATTACCATGCAACAAAAATACAAATTTAACTATTAAACTTTCTTACCAATCTTGCTTTTTCTGGACTTGACCTATCAACTAAAAAAATAAAACAATGGTGAGTCTAAACAGACTCTGTAAGTAGACTGCGTGGCAATCAATAATTCAACAAAAATCAACAAAATCTCATCCATCCAAGCAAATAGGGATCCATAAGGTATCCCACATACCAATCCAAATAAATATATTTTCAAACTTGATACAACATCTCAACATGTCACAACATTAAGAATATAACAATAATTGCACATTCTAAAGTAAACTATATGCTTTGGGATAATCAATTATCCCAAATCACATATATACATAACATAAATGCATATATTATGATTTACATTCATGGGATAACAACGATCCCTTAATTCAAACATTCATACACAAGAATAACAATAGCAATTATAAGCAGGGAATATCTTCTATCCCCTCCCAAACTATATATTAACATAAAAT
>JAYJMB010001622.1:0-16383 GCA_036873735.1 Pouteria campechiana
CTTACTCACACTACTACAGAAAATTAGATTGGAGCAAGGTTCTAAATTTGGGTGCCCACGACAGCACCACCAGTAATGTAGTGGACGCCTTGTTTGTCGATGCCATCTTGATTTGGCTATAGCCGAAGTAACCATCTATGAACGAGAATGTGTCATAGAGCGATGTGCTGTCAATGAGGAGTTCCGTATGTGGTAGCGAGAACTCATCTTTCGGATAGGTTTCATTGAGACAGCGGGAATCAACATAAACTTGAATTTGCCCCGTTCTTTTTCTTTATTGGGACAACATTGGAGATCCATCTTGGGAAATTGATTTCTCTGATGAATTTGGCTTCCAAGAACTTGTTGATCTCATTAATGATTTGTTACTCCAAGTTAGGTCTAAACTTCCTTGGCGCTTGCTTTACTAGCCGCTTGCTTGGAGAGATATGCAAAGAATGCATTGTAATATCCAAATCTAACTTAGGAATTTAAGGGTATATCCATGCAAAGACATCTTTGAATTCCCTGAAAAAATCCATTAGCAATTACTTTTCATACTCTGGTAAGGATTTGGTGATGAAAGTAAGGCACTTATCTTCATTTGTACCCAAGTTGAACTCTTTAAGCTCATCAATTGTTGGTTGTCCACCATCTTCTAACCCCGGCGGAGTTGTGCCATAGGTTATTTCTTCTAAGGAAAAATTAGAGCCATTGTCTTCTTCTTCCTCTGCACGATCAGGGTTTGACTTATGAATGAATTCATGTGCATTATCATCATGGGTCTTACTCACCTTTTTTGACTTTGATTTAGGAATTGATTGGTCATCTACGACTTCTTTGTCATCTGTATCATCAGGTTCCTCTGAATTTGTTTATGACTCTATTATTGAACTAAGATTTTTCCTCTTTTGTTGATGCATGGTGAGAGGTGAAAACCATATAGCAATATGCAATTGTTGGCGAAGAGTTTTCATCAATTGAGGTGGTGCAAATACTAATAAGTTGCACTTTCCTTTTCTTTTGGTTTTTTTCCTTTGGGTTGTCAGAGTTAGCCCTTCTTTCTCGTTTTTTTTTCACCTTTGATGCCTTTTTTGGTATTTGAAGGGTGCTTGTCTTATCATCTAAACATAGCTTTTGGGAGCCTTGCTTAGTGCATACCTTCGAGAGCGGTCAACGGGCTTAGGATTGAAGGGAGCTCCTGTTTGCCTCCCCTTGATCAGCTTGGGAACGTTGAGAGCTATAACCTTCTCTCTCTTTTGGATAAGAGAAAAGGTCCGTGTACTCCTAGCCTTGGAGGAGTCTAAAGCGGTATCGAAGACAGGTTCATCTTTAACAATTCTAGGAGCGTGAGGAGAAACTACTTTTCTCCTTTACCTCCTATTTTTCTTTGTCTTCTTCTTCTCAACCTCATTATTGCTGGAGGTTGGGATAATGGAAGTAGCCTTGGGTGCTGCTAGAGCAGCTTTGGATGAGAAAGGAATTAAGGAAATTGACCGCCTTTTATAGATAACTGATGCCAGGCAAGTTAGTGCTATGATAAAGGAGTTAGGGACACTCCTATTGAAGTTCCATGGGGGGTTGATGGTGAAGACTCCACTTGGCAGAAACCCAAATGTAAATTATGTTGCCATTGAAAGTGATTTCTGAAAAAGAGAGAGAGAGAATGTAAAAAGGACTGAAGATCTGCCTAGAGCAAAAGAAGAACTTAGTCTGTTTCGTGAAAAATAAGGTCTCTAAGATGCATCAGCATTACTTTTTCTTAAAGATGAAGGTGAGATGTTTCACGTTGGGTTCACCATTTTTATAATAAGTACAAAAAGAAGAATATAAAAACAAAAATTGAACACAAATATTTGTCATTTGTTGAATGGATCAAACAATTTCCATTTTTATTAATGCCCTAAATTAATTACAGATTTTGTGTACATCAGAAAATTGTATATTCACATCCCAGACCGTGAGTGGTCCTAATTACATCTCCACAATGGAAGAAAACCCTTGATTAAAAGAAAAAGTACAATGCATTTTAGAGACCCAAAAATAAAACACACTCCCTCAAACATATGTGTGTTGTCTTTTGGATCTTTGAGTACATTATGATTATATGATATTTAGGAGATCACCTCAAGTCAATGGGCAAAGAGGATGATATGACTCTAGATTGAGTTGCTAGACTCTGGGTCAACCTAAAGAATGAGTGTTTTGATCCAATTGGTTTTTCCCGGATGGAATAGAGACTGGGTGATTTTTGTTATTTAAACTATAAAAAACCAGAGAGATAGTAGGTGATTTGTGACCCAATTGCCATATCGCGGAATGACTCAGGACTTAGTGATCTCTATTATTTTTAGACTTGAAAGAGACCAGAAGAAAACAAGTAACCTAGGTATTGTTCAGCTCTCTCACATTGCTCATGAGAAGCTTAGGAAGAGTGGGTCAGTTAAATTGAGTTTTGGTTAGCTTCCTCACATTGCCCATGAGAAGCTTAAGAAGAGCGGGCCAATTAGATCATGTTTAGCTAATTTGAAGTGGTTTTACTAATGTTTGACTCAGTGATCCCATCCTAGACTTAGGCTTTTGAATGAGTAGTGTTTGCTAAGGTTTGAATCAATGACTTGGTGAGTCCTAATTTAGTAACTTAGTCCTAGACTTAGGCTTTTGGATGATTTGGATGAGCGGTGTTTGCTAAGGTTTAACTTGATAATTCATGGCTCAGTAACTCGGTCATAGACTTAAGCTTTTAGATGATTTGAATGAGTGGTGTTTGTTAAGGTTTGACTCAATGAGTCATGACTCAGTGACTCATTGAGTCATGACTTAGTGGCTCGGTCCTAGGCTTAGGCTTTTGAGTGGTTTGAGCCATGCCAGCATCCTTTAGCTGAACCCTATCAACATGCATTCATCAGTTCTTAGCAAGTTGAACCCTGTTAGCATGCATTCGTCACTGCTCAACAAATTTAGCAACTTGGTGAAGCCATTAGTGTTCAACTTCTTTGCATAATCACAGTATTCAGCAAGTTGCCATTAGAGTTAAAAGAATAACACCTTTAGCATTCAACAATTTATTCTTGTCCTGAGGGTTCAACCATCAGAGTTTTAATTCCCTTATGATGTCATTAATGTTGAACACTTGCATTTGATTAGGGCTGTCCATTTAGTAATGTACTGCTCCTAATGATGATCTAATGATTTAGATCATCCAACAAGAGAGGAAAAGCATATCCTTGCAAAATATGACAAGGACAATGTTGAGTGAATATAATCTACCTTAATATTTTTGGGCAAGGCAATGAACACCATTTGCTATATTATTAACAAATCTTTACTAGGCCTATACTCAACAAAACTTCATTTGAATTGTATTATGGTAAGAAGCCAAACATATCATATTTCCATACTTTTGGTTGTAAATGTTTCATTATTAATAATGGTAAGAAAAACCTTGGGAAATTTGAAGATAAATGTGATGAAGGTATTTTCCTTGGATATTCCATTGTTAGCAAAGCATTTAGGGTCTATAATTTGAGGAATAGGATTGTTGAGGAGTTTGTCCATGTTAAATTTGATGAATTTACTAACCTTTCAAAAAGAGTTAATGATTTTGATGATGAGACAAGTGAACTCACAATGTCCTTGGAGAAGATGAGACTGTAGAATAAAGAAAAAGAAGTTACACCATCAGAAACAACGTTGGATGAAGCAGAAAATCAACTTGAACCATCCACTAGCAAGGTAAACAATGAAGGTAACACTTCTCTTCCTAGAGATTGGAGGTTCATGCATGCTCATCCTGAAAACCAGGCAATTGATGATGTGTATGATAGAGTTAGGACTAGATCTTCTTACCACCAAATATACGCTAATTTTGCCTTTATTTCTCAACTATAGCTAACTTGCATAAAACAGGCTTTGGAAGATGAGAATTGTATAATAGTTATGCAAGAAGAGTTGGACTAGTTTAAAAGAAATAATGTGTGAAAATTCGTTCCAAGACCAAACCATCAATCTGTTATAGCAACTAAATAATTTTTTAGGAACAAATTAGATGAACCAAAATTTGTTGTAAGAAATAAAGCAAGATTAATAGCAAAGGGGTACTGTTAAGAAGAAGATATTGATTTCGAGGAGTCTTATGCCCCTGTTGCTGGGATAGAAGCCATTAGAATGCTGTTAGCTTTTGCATCCTTTATGAATTTCAAGCTGTATCACATGGATGTAAAGAGTACATTCTTGAATGGGCTAATAAATATATAGGTTTATGTGAAACAACCCCTTGGGTTTGAAGACCCTTATGATCCAAACCACGCCTTCGAACTCAAGAAAGTCCTTTATAGTCTTAAACAGGTTCTTAAAACATGATATGAGAAGCTAAGGAAGTTCCTAATTGAGAAATAATTTACTAGGGGTAAGGTAGTGTAACACCTAGGGTGTTCATTTTTAGGTAATGATGTATTGAAGTACATTATAATTGTCTTCAATAGAAAATTTTATTTCCATTATGTATGAGAATGAATTGAGAATTGCGAAATTGAGTATGAGGCCATGTATTTGGATATGACTTGGATTTATATAATAAAATTTTTTTGTATATTTTTATGATGCATAAATCAATGATTAAATATGTTCGTTAATGTTAGGATTTTATGAAAAAATATTATGGCAAAAATATATAAGAAAATAGGATAAAAAATCCACTAAATTGGGAGTCAGCGGACTCACATCGTCAGCGTCAGTTGACTTTGTAGGGTAGGTGGTGCCGGTCGGTGATTTAAGTTGGCTAGCCAACTTTTTCTGCCAAGTTTTGGGTCGTTTCTTCTTTGGTTCATCCTGTTTCTTTTCCCTTTTTGCCCTAACCCCATTTAGAATGATTGTTAGCCATTTTAGCTAGGAAATTATCTTCCCTAGATAGAAAAACTTGCAATCTTTCAATTAAACCCACTTTTCATCAATGGAAAATGGAAGAAAGAGCTGATTTTCTCTAAATGGATGGAGCAACATGAAGTTGAAAGCTTGGTCCTTCATTTGGGGAGTACGAGTACGCTTGTAAGTGAAGGTAAGCTTAATTTCTCGACCAAATTCCAGATTTTTGATTTTAGGATTTAGAACCCTATATTTAAATGGTGGATTTTTGGGCTTAAATTGAGGTATATGACTATAAATTCATGGGGGAATGATTTGATAGAGTGCTTATTGTAATTTGGCATTAGAAATTTTGAATTTTACTAAATTAGGGTTTTTGATGACTAATGACATTTGGGAATTTTATGAAATTAGCATGGGGTAAATGACTAAATGTGTGATTATGATGTTTCGAGGCATGTTTGGGTCAATTTGGAATAGCGGAAATGAACTTTGGGCTATGCCCTAAGCCGGGATTAAAAAGAGTTTTTGTGTTTGGGCCAGGTGAGCCAAAAATTGATTGGGTTAGATGTCTAATAAGATTATGATTGAAGTTAATTTCATGCTAGTTATGTTATATAATGATAGCATATGCTTGAACATGGAATTCCTTAAGAACTTTTGCTGAGATATTATGATTTATATTGTCCTTATTAGCTATTTGTTAAAATGTCCCCATGATAGATAAATTGATTTTCATTATGACCCTAAGACCATTATAAAAGGGATGGAACTAGGCATTTGAGATATACTTAAAGTTTTAAGTGGCATGTTGATAAAATTAACTAGACATTGTGATGAGAATGCAAAATATCATATTTTATTCTCTTAATACTTAATCTTTTACACCTATTTGATTCCTAAATATGCTCATTATTCTTATATTTTAATTTAGGAGATAATTGGGGTAGTTAAGTGCAAAAAGAAGTCAACTGAGGGATTTTGGATAACTTCAGATGATGACTCGAATTTTGTTTTGGTTGGATAACTTCAGATGATGACTCGAATTTTGTTTTGGTTGGTTCGAAGATCTCACGGTACGGATCGTATGCTAGATGACGTGCTGAGGAGAAGCAAAAAACAGCATTGGAGGCAGTGAGGTGGCACCGCTGGCGTCAACCAACTTCACACCACCACCCCATCGGAGACAGCAATTTGGCACCAGCGGCACCCAACGCCATTCCCACTTTTCGAAACTTGCAAAAATTGCATATTTTGCGTCTTTTTACTCTTTATAAATAGCAATTTCTCAAGGTTTTTGAGAGTTCTTTTTGCTAGGGTTTTGAGGAGGACTTCGTGGTGACTTTCGACAAAGAAATTTCTCTCCTCTCTTTTATTTTATTTTCTTTGTGATTTCATGGTCCTATGTGGCTAAACTTTTATTCTTTGTTTAAGGAGACAGAAGCCTCAGAATCAATATACTTGAGATTTAATTTGATTTAATTGTTCAATTTATACTTTGAGTATTGAATGTTCTTCTTTATTCATGATTATGATTGTTATGCTTAATTGCTAGGAGGTCTACTAGTTTATTATTCATTGCAATTTATTGCTAGATTAGATATCAAATCCGTAATTGTTTGATCTCTCTAATCTGCAAAAACAACTAGGGTTTAATAATTTGTTGCTGTTACAGTTATTAAATCTTAGGAAGAATATTTGACTAAATTAAATGCAACCGCTGGTACTTATGTTATTTAACTTTTACCAATCTCTACAAATCTTAAGGCAGCTATTAGATTAAACTTTAGCACTGGTCTGGGGTTGTTTAGTAGTTAGGGTTAATTAGAATGTTGTTTTCTAATTAACTATGTTGAAGGAGAGAGAGAAGTAATTTCAATGGTGAATATTTAAAGTATGAATTGATTTATAATTGTATCAATGATTAGTTATGAGATTCTGATGGTGGATTTTAACTTGAACCAAGGTTTTCTTCTCTGATAGATTTTTTTTATAACACTTTTTTCATTACATCAAAATCCCACCCATCCCATCCCCCCTTCTTCTTATTCACTTTACATAAAATTAAGCTAGATACTCCTTGTGGGATATACCCTTATTCACACTACTAAAGGTAATTTAATTGGAGTAAGGTTTTAAATTTGGTTGCCTACGACAGTACACCAAATTTTTGACGCCATTGCCGGGGAGGCATTCTAGTTGATTTTTGTGTTTTTTCTATTTTTCCTATTTATTCTTATTTTTATTTCTTTTTAGGATTTATTAGATTTTTCTTGATTGTTTATGACTACAACTCAATTTTTTAATCAAGGAAATTTGCAGTATGAACCAGAAATTGAAAGAACTTTGCACAGGTTAAGAAGTGAAGCTCAGAGGAATTCAGAAAAGGAAGAAGTCATGGCTGGAACTCGAACTTTGAAAGAGCTTGCCACACCTGATTTGGATCAACAACCCTTATGCATAAAACTTTTCCTACTTTAGATGCTACTATTAATTTCGAATTAAAATTTGGACTAATTTATCTCTTACCCACTTTTCATGGTCTTGCAGGTGAAGATTCTCATAAGCATCTGAAGGAATTTCATGTGATGTGCACAAGTATGAAACCGACAGGGTGATTGAAGAGGAAATCAAACTGAGAGCCTTTCCATTCTCTGTAAAAGATCTGGTTAAGGATTGATTTTACTATCTACCATCTAGGAGCATCACAACATGGAATGAGATGAAGAAGTTGTTTTCGGAGAAATATTTTCCAGCTTCAAGGGCAGCCAACGTTAGGAAGGAAATTTATAGTGTGAGACACCAAAGTAGAGAATCCCTATATGAATATTTGGAGCGTTTCAAGAAATTGTGTGCATATTGCCCCCAGCATTAGATTAGTGAGCAGCTATTCATCCAATATTTCTATGAGAGCCTTCTACCCACTGAAAGGAGCATGATTGATGCTGCTAGTAGAGGAGCTTTAGTGGATAAAACTCTTGAAGCTGCAAGGAACTTGATGGCAAACATGGTAGCCAACTCACAACAATTTGATAATATGCTTGATTCTTTATCCAAGCCTGTTAATGAGGTAAGTGTCTCTTCCCTTGAACAACAAATTGTAGGTCTAACTTTTCTTATTCATCAATTAGCTGTAGGAAATATGCAGACAATGAAAGCTTGTGGAATTTGTTCAATAGTAGGACATCCAACTGATGCATGTCCAACTCTTTAAGAAGAACCTGTTGAGCAAGTGAACGCAATGGATGGTTTTCTGGACAACCACAAAGGAAGAATGATCCCTATTTGAACACATACAACCCAGGATAGAGGAATCATCCCAATTTAAGCTATGGGGACCCACAAGTAAATCAGCTTCTTGCTCAAAATTGCCCAAATTTTCAGCAATATCAGCAGCCATACCCACCTAGACAACCACAAGGACAAATTGCTAACTTTGGTATGTATTTAGAAGATATTATTAAGTCTCTTGCTACTAAAACTTTGCAATTCCAATAGGAGATGAAGGCTAGCATTCAGAATTTGGAGAATCAGATAAGCCAGATAGCTACCACAATCAATTGGCTGGAGACACAAAGTTTAGGAAAATTGCCTTCTCAAACAATGGTGAACCCAAGAGAGAATGTGAGTGCAATTGTTCTGAGAAGCGGTAAAGAAGTTGAAATTACAGAAAAGATGACTCCTACACTAATGGAAAAAGCAAAGGAGAAAGACGTTGTTGCAGACAAAGACCTTCCTAAGGACAATGAAGTAGCCAAATGTAAGTTTCCACCTCTTTCTGAATATAAACCAGTATCACCTTTCCTTGAGGCTTTAGCAGAATCTCAAAAAATTGAGCGATATCAAGACCTATTTGAGACTTTTCTTAAGTGTGAGGTAAATATTTCACTTTTTGATGCAATTAAACAAGTACCTCGTTATGCTAAATTCCTAAAAGAATTGTATACAATAATGAGGAAATAGAAACTTGAAGGGTATGAGAAGGTAAGAGTAGGGGAGAATGTTTCTGCAATCATTCAAAGAAAACTCCCTGCAAAGTGCAAAGATCTAGGTATGTTTACTATCCCTTGCATGATAGGTAATACTAGACTTGAAAAGGTTATGTTCGATCTAGGAGCTTCCATTAATGTTATGCCATATTCTTTATATGCTTCTTTGAAACTTGGACCTTTGAATAAGACTGGTGTTGTGATTCAAATCAAATGCATATTCCAAAGGTGTAGTTGAGAATGTTCTTGTGCAAGTCAATTATTTAATTTTTCCTGCTGGTTTTTATGTGCTAGATATGGAGAATGGTAATCAAACTGCTCTTGTTCTATTAGGAAGACCATTCCTAAAGACATCCAAGACCAAGATAGATGTTCATAGTGGTATACTTACCATGAAATTTGATTGCGAAATTATCAAGTTTAATATTTATGATGCTATGAAATATCCTGATGATGATGATCCTGTTTACTCCATTGATGTAATTGATTCTTGTATATAGGAAGTTTTTGAACTTGATGGAAAAGATGAATTGAAAATCGCCATTAGTAAACATCTTGAGAAGGAGAATGAGGTGTTACCTTTGAGTACTGATTTGCAGGAAATTATTGCAGCATTGGATGACTTTCTGAAGTTATCAGAATCAGGTAATGATCCTTACATTGAATTACCAGTTTCTAACAAGAGCCTTTTACTCTCTGTTTTGTAGGCATCTACTCCACATTTAAAGCCTCTTTCCAGTCATCTTAAGTATGTGTTCCTTGAAGATGGAGAAACCTTACCTGTGATCATCTCTAGTAAACTCAGTGCATTACAAGAAGAAATGGTTGTGCATATTCTTAAGAAGTATAAGGGGGCTATCGGTTAGATAATGAAAGATATTAATGGATTTGACCCATCTACATGCATGCTTCGTAATTTCCAGTTTACAATCGCTCCAGATTGAAGAAAGATGCAGTGAGTCGAGCTAACGATTATAAACAAAATCATTTCTTGGGAGGTAACCTAAGGGGAGTTTGTGTTTTTTTTTCTTATTCTTTTCTTATTTCTGCATTTATATTATGGTTATTTTTGCATCTTCTTTACATTTGACCTTACATTAAGAACAGTGTAAGTTTTAAGTGTGGGAGAGGGAATTTAGGTTTAGGTTGTGTTTTTCTGTTTATGTTTGCTTTTATATAAAAGAAAATAATAATAATAATAAAATGAGAGTTGGTTTTACTCTTTATTTTGGTGGTTTCTGATGATTTGAGGTTGAGGATGTCATGACCAAAATTCAACTAAGTTTAAAAAATTCATAACATGATTGAATAAGTAATCTTCCAATTTGCAATTGTTTGGTTTAGTTATTTTTCTTGAAAATGGTGATAACTAAATTTCGTAGATAAAATCTGGTGAGATTTCGAGCCTTTAGACTAACATATTCACATCAGTTTTATCCTTTTTCTTCATGAGAGATATTCTTCCAAGAATTTGTTTCTCTAGAACTTGCCTTAATTCTTTTTGAGATCATATTGATACATGCATGCAATAACATGATTAAGGCCCTTCTTTGTTATGAACTACATGAGCCAAATAGCCTATCTTGTGATTAATTTCTTCTCTTGTTAAGCCCCTTTGAGCTTTATAGATTTTTATTGTGAACCTATGTTACAAGCTTGAAACCCAAAAAAATAATATGTTTAGCCAAGCCATAGATCTAGTGGAGCATGGGTCATCATTGTGCTATGTATGGGTGTACGATAAATAAAGTGTAGGGGTGTCAAAATTTGTAGAATGACTATAATTGGTGAAATAAAACATGTTGTCCTTAAAAAAAATGTCGAAAGAAAAAGAAAATATCAAAATTCCAAGGAAGGAGTTTGTTTATACATCATGTATTTAAAGGTGAAAGATGCTAGATGAAACAAGTAGCTTTACATGTCTTATATATTTGAGCTTGAGTCGATTTACTTGTGCTTCACTAGTTTCAATGGCTTTTGAGTTATATCTTGAAATATTTCTCACCTTTACCCTAAACTCAATGATGAAGAATGAGAAGATATGCAAGCTTATGGTAGATCCTCTCCATTGGAATGAATTTGAGGGGAATATGAATTTGAGGGGAACATATACCCTTCAAATACATGAGAGTAGAGTGTTTATTTCTGTGAGAGTTTTACTTATTTAGTTTAATCCATCTTAAGAGAGAATGCTTATTGAATGATTGTAGGTTGTGTAAGAATGAGTTGTTCAGATGTGTTATGTGTTTTGAAGAGTTTTGGTTGTTCTTTGTTTATGATAATTGCAACCTTGATGTTCTTTTGGGAGAGAGCGAATTTGAGTTTCACTCGAGGATGAGTAAAAGTCAAGTGTGGGGGAATTTGATGAGAATGCAAAATATTATATTTTATTCCTTTAATACTTAATCTTTTATACCTATTTGATTCATAAATATACTCATTATTCTTATATTTTAATTTAGGAGACAAATGGAGTGGTTAAGTGCAAAAAGAAGTCAATTGAGGGATTTTGGATAACTTCAAATAATGACTCAAATTCTGTTTTGGTTGGTTCGAAGATCTCGCGGTACGGATTTTATGCGAGATGACATGCTGAAGATAAGCAAAAAGCAACACTGGAGGCAGCGAGGTGGCACCATCGGCGCCAACCCACTTGACACCACCACTCCATTGGAGACAGGAAGGTGGCGCCGGCGGTGCCCTCCTCTGTTCCCACATTTTGAAACTTGTGGAAATTGCATATTTTGCGTATTTTGGCTTTGTATAAATAGTAGTTTCTCAGGGTTTTTGAGGAATTTTTTGCTAGGGTTTTGAGGACTTCATGGTAACTTTCGACAGAGAAATTTCTTTCTTCTCTCTTTTATTTTATTTTCTTTGTGATTTCATGACCCTGTGTGGCTAAACTTTTATTTTTGGTTTAAGGAGACAGAACCTTCAGAATCAATATATTGTGAGATGTAATTTGATTTAATTTTTCAATTTATACTTTGAGTATTGAATGCTATTCTTTGTTCATGATTATGAATTTTATGCTTAATTGCTAGGAGATCTACTAGTTTATTATTCATTCCAATCTATTGCTAGATTAGATATCAAATCCGTAATTGTTTGATCCCTCTAATCGGCAAAGCAACTAGGGTTTAGTAATTTACTGTTGTTGTAGTTATTAAATCTTAGGAAGAATATTTAACTAAATTAAATGCAACTGCTGGTGCTTGTGTTGTTTAGCTCTACCAATCTCTACAAATCTTAAGGCTACTATTAGATTAAACCTTTAGCACTGGTCTAAGGTTGTTTAGTGGTTAGGATTAATTAGAATGGTGTTTTCTAATTAACTATGCTGAAGGAGAGAGAAAAAAAATAATTCCAATTGTGAATATTTAAAGTACGAATTGATTTATAATTGTATCAATGATCAGTCATAAGATTCTCATGGTATATATTAACTTGAACCAAAGTTTTCTTCTCTGATAGATTTCTTTTATAACACTTTATTCATTACATTAAAATTGCCCCCTTTCTTGTTCACTTTGCATAAAATTAAGCTAGATACTCCTCATGGGATTAACCCTTATTCACACTACTACAGGTAATTTAATTAGAGTAAGGTTCTAAATTTGGTTGCCTATGACAGCACACCATGTTAAATATGTTGACTTTTGATTGTAAATTGATGAATATAAAATTATGCATTTGGAAAATATATGGATTTAGCAGTAAGTCAATTATAATATCTAATTCATTGGTTTAAAATGATTTAGTTCAAGTTATGTTTGTAAAAGAATAAGAGTATTGCTATGTACAGGATAATTTGAGAATGATGAAAAGGAATGGAACTGGAAGGGTGTATAATGAATCACTCGAGCTAAGTAGGTGCCCCTTGTTTTGTTTGAATGTATGATTGAATGGCGATAATGAATATCCCATTGATTTGAATTCGGGCTTGTTCGTTTTGATTGAGGATATTGGATATCCCATGTCTATTAATGAGTGATGTTTATTTGGTTTGTTATGGACAATGGATATCCCTTGGATTGAATTAATTGATGTTTTGATTAGGTATGAATGTTTGATATTAGGGATAGAGAATATCCCTTTGTTATATGCTAAATTTGAGGATTGAGTTTAAATGAGATGGATTGCTTGGATGAGAATGATTGCAATTCCCCATACTGGTATTAATTGATGAATCTATATTATTGGTCATTGACATAGTCATATAATTGGACTGATGAGAATTGTAGTCCTCATAGCATAATTGTATTTGAATATATTTAGATTTGTTAGATTGATGATTGAACCTTATGGTATGATTGGTTTCTTATGTCTTTGATCATGATTGGATTGAAACAAGCTATTGTGAATTGATTAGTGATTTTTGTTAACTGTGCCTACTTACTGAGTTGCTTGGACTCACGCCTTCCTATTTAAATTTTAATCAGATAGGGCAGGCAAAGGAGTTATGTGAGGGACTGAAGACCTTTAGATGATATGTGTGAATGTTGGGATTAGAAATCCCTTTGTATAATTATATATTAGAAATTTTCATATGGTATTTGTGTAAATGTAATTAATGGATTTGGATTGATGTATTAAAGAAGTGGATTGACATGTCTTAGTAAATGATGTATAATATTGTGATATTATGATATGTTTCTCCTAAGGTGTAGTGTCATCATGGTGTGATATAGGTCCTAGGCTATGGACAAAATGGGCCAGCTTAGATTATTATTTTATGTTTATTAATTTAAATTGTTATATTTGATAAATAATGTATATCAGGTTCTAATCTTGATATTTTCAAGGAAAACTCCGTCGAAGTTTTAGTAGAAATCCCATTAAAAATTAGTAGATTTGGAGAGTAAGTAATGAAATGTATAGGTGTCCTGGAATGGGACTCAAGTAACCCCACCCTAAAAGTAGGAAAGTTGAGGTGAAAATGAAGGCAAATAATCAAGGTCACACCTCAGAATGTGGGCCATGACAGAATGATATGAAAGCCCAATAGCTTATCTGTATGATAAGTTAAGTTAAAAGTGAGCCCAGAATCATGATGGCAGTGGATGTTTGAAAGAAATAGAAAATAACATGCCAATAAGAGTTTATGAACTTATAAGAATTTTGGAAAACATAAGAATGAAAGAAAAATGTCAATTGTATGTTGGAGGCGTGATTGAGAGAAAAAGACATTTAGAATTTGGTATAAGTGCTAATTGGTAGAAATGCTATTCATATGAATGATTATGAAAATGATACAAGTGATATTGATAGGAAATGAATGTGATGATGTGGTAGACAACACAAAAAATGATTTGATTATGTATATAGTTGATGATATGTATTTTTTATGACCAGAGTAGCGTAGGAAAGTATGGTGATGCTGATATGCATATTGTTAGAACATTTGAAGTGTTATTGCTTCACAAAGTATGTGAAGTTGAAATGATGAAACTATAAAAGTTTCATGAATAAGTGTTGGTAGTTGAATTTAATTTTGGCTTATTTAATTGATTTGTATAGAAATCATTGGATTTCTTTGTTTTAAGTGGTTGTGTGAACTTTGTTAGTTATTTGATTATTTTAATTGTATATAGTGGCACCCCACCCTCGCAAGTCTCACAAGAGTACTAGTTCACCACTAAATGCGCTTACGTCAGTTACTTAAGTCAAATCAAAGAACACAGGCTATCTAGGCCGATATCAGTGCCCGACCATGCCAGCTGCCCAAACAACTGCCTTTGGGCTAACTAGGCCACTCATTGCCACATGGTGGATACATGTCGGCCCCATGGCCATCATAAATTGAATAAATGATTCACATAGGGCTTCATGCCAACCAGGCACAAAAAACCAAAAATATCGACACTCTCGGGGTTAAAACATATATAGAAAAATCTTTAAAAAAATCTTTGTTTTATAATTTTTCTATATAATTTTGATCTGAAATATTTTCATAAGTTACATATAGTATGAAAATTGTACGACCAAAATATCAGGTACAAATAATTTAAATTAAGCAAATTAAAAATAAAATATAAAATATAAAATAAAAGTTATATATGAAATTTTAACATTCATTTTCATCTAAAACTTTTTCCGTAGATGAAAAATAACATAATATGATTTTTGTAAAAATTTCAAGTCAAAATGAATTCATTTGATGGAATGAAAAATAAAATACAAAAATCAACAAAAATTGGTAAAATGGGCAGCGGGTGAATTTCTGGGTATTTACTTCCCTGAATTTTTTGGACCAATTAATGTTTAAATGTTTCTACCAAAATTTTTAGATTTTTATTAAAAAAATATAGATACAACCACATATTTTTATTTTTGCAAAATTAAATCATTTAATTATGTTTTAATAAAAGTGAAAAGGGGTATTTGATAAACCTTAATTTCAATGTCCTGTTCACGTGTTTAATGGAAATTTCCATCTTGTTTCACTAATTTCTCAATGCAAAACACACATGATGATTAATGAAATTAATCATCGTTATATGAGGCATAAAAAAATTATTTAAATTATTATACAACATGTCCAAAATTATTAAACAAAAGTGCCCAAAATTACAAAAGCTAATTGTCCAAACTGAACTCAAATAAAACACCTGCTTACCTTGTTAATTTGGTTGATTTGCAATGCCCCTGAACTTTAGGATATACCCTTTAATGAGTCATTAATTACTCTCCAAAATCACAGCCTAATTAATGAAAAATTTGTATTAAATTCCATCAATTAGCACACTTAATGCATAAGCTAGCTGTCCACTTGATTTGCATTCCATGCACTAACTATTTGGGTCCATTAACTACCATAATAGGAGGTTAATTAAGCCATGATTACCCCCCTATAACTTGGTTTAATTACCTTTCTTCATTTCTAAGTTTGCCGGCCCCAAAATCCCATGGACAGCAGCTATATACAAGATCAATTTTTATTTTTCAATAACCTATTTTAATGCCGCTAATCATTCCTCCCTAACTGAATTTAATCAATTATTAATCATACCTTAAATACCTTAATTCCATCCCCTAATCCCCAATTAAAAATTCCAGCAACCCTAGTGGTTTAGGGTTTGATTTTTTATCAAAAATTTAACATAATTTGCATGTACTTCTTCCATAACATCATCAACAACTTAGTGGGATTAAATCCATACCTTAATCCTTGAATTTTCTTGGTGGGTCCCATTGATCAGCAACAAGATTTTAGATTTAGTTGTTTGCGACCCTTCTAATCCAAGAAAATTTGGATGTCATGGCTCACTAATCACATTTGCTACCCTTTGCTAGCAATTTTCTTCTACTAAACAAAGCTAAAATTGAAGATTGGAGGATAGGGAGAGGAGCTCATGTTGAAAGGGGCATGAACAAGCTCTCTCTCACATTGGGAAGATGGGATAGGGATTGCAAAAGTGATTGTTATAATGTTTTGGTAATGGTAGTCTACACTCCATTGAAAATGATACTTGTGCACCACACTTGACTTTCTAAAATCCCATTTAATCACCATATTTAATACATGTAGGCTACCCATTTGGTGAATCAT
>JAYJMB010001623.1:0-60372 GCA_036873735.1 Pouteria campechiana
GAGAAATCATCCATGAAGACTTCAATGATTTTCTCCACCATGTTAGAAAATATTGCCATCATACATCTCTGAAAAGTGGTAGGTGCATTGCATAGGCCAAAAGGCACTCTTCTAAAGGTGAAGGTACCATATGGGCATGTGAATGTTGTCTTGTCTTGGTCTTCTAGAACAATTGATATTTGATTGTATCCAAAATAGCCATCCAAAAAGTAGTAGTATTCAAAACTTGCCATTTGATCAATGAATGGCAATGGAAAGCGGTCTTTTCTGCTGGCTGCATTCAATTTCCTATAATTAATGCAAATCCTCCACCCTATAACAGTTCTCAATGGAATTAATTTGTTATTGTCATTCTTCACCACTATCACTCCACCCTTCTTCGGAACCACTTGTACAGGGCTGACCCATGAACTATCAAAAATAGGATAAATTACTCCCGCATCCAGACACTTCAACACTTCCTTGCGAACCACTTCCTTCATAGTTGGATTCAGTCTTCTGTAAGCTTCCATAGCTGATATGCAATTTTCTTCCATTAAAATTTTATGCATGCATACAGTTAGGTTGATTCCTTTTAGATAAGAAATAGACCACCGATAGCTGATTTGTAATTCTTGAGGACTCGTAGTAGTTTATCTTCTTCATCTCTAGAGAGGTTGGAAGATATGATCATTGGTAATGAAGAGGATTCTCCAAGAAAGGCATACCATAAATGCTCTGGTAACTATTTTAGCTCAAGAGATGGTGGCTTCTCAATTAAAGGAGCAGATTGAGGAAGACTCTACCCTAAACTTTCAAAATATTTTCTATTATTTGGACCAAAAGAGTCCAACCACCATATAATTTCTATAATATCTTCCTCATCAAGAGCAGAAGGAGAAGGATGAGTTGGTTTCCAAAGGATCTTCAGAACTCTCCAAGTGCTGAGATACTAAGGTATCCAAGGAATCTATCCAAAAGTAGTTATCACTTGCTACGGATATTTGATTGCATTGAAAATCTTAAATATCACTTCCTCATCCTAAATATAAAGCTTTGATTCACCTTTCTGGCCATCAATCAAAGCTCTTCTAGTGGCCAAGAATGGTCTCCCCAAAATGATAGGGACATCTTCATCTTCTTCAATGTCAAGCACCACAAAGTCTGCTAGGAATATAAACTTTTCAACCATGATAGGTGCATCTTCAGCAATGCCTCTTAGGTGTTTGATAGATCTGTCCACCAACTAAAGAGAGATAATTGTAGGTTTTGCTTCACCTAGCCCCAATTTTCTATAAATTGATAAAGGCATAAGATTAATGTTGGCTCTCGAATCACATAATGCCTTCTCAAATACAGAATTCCCAATGACATAAGGAATATTGAAGCTTCCTGGATCTTTGAGTTTTGAAGGTGGCTTCCTTTGAATGATTGCACTACATTCCTCGGTGAGAGCAACCGTCTCATATTCTTCTTACTTCCTCTTATTTGACAAGATATCTTTCATAAACTTCACATAGCTTGGCATTTGTGTGAGTGCATTGGCAAATGGTATATTAATGTGAAGCTTTCTAAAGACTTCCAAGAACTTAGCAAACTACTTATGCAGTTTGCTTTTCTTTAGTTGTTGAGGAAAAGGTATAGAGGCAGTTGGTTGCTGAGGAGGCTATAGTTGTGGCTTAGGAGGGACTTCAACTTGCTCTTGACCTTCTGATTTGTCTTTCTCATTGCTCACTGGAGGTTCCAATTCCTTCTTACCTCTTAAAGTGATGGCTTTGCAATGTTTTCTTGGATTTATTTTGTATTGCCGGGTAGGTTGCCTTGTTGACGATTGTTGAACATATTTGCCATCTAAGCCACTTCACCTTCTAAGTTTCAAATCTATGCAAATTGGTTCAACATATTGGCCCTTGTATGAGCCAAAAAATCTTTTGTTTTGTTGATGAAGTTATCAACTGTGTTTGAGAATTTATTTGAAGTACTGGCAAATTAGGCTAGAGATGTCTCCCAATCTGTCTTTTTCTCTTGCTACTAAATCTCTCTTGTTGTTGAAATCCTTGTTGAGGTTGTCCCATATTTTATTGATTTCTCGAAGAAAAATTTGAATGGTTTCTCCTCCCAAGATTGTATGTGTTGGAATATGGGTTGTTTTGTTGCTTGTTGAAATTCTAAACAAATTGTGCTTGTTCTTATTGAGGCTGCATGAATGGATTTCCTATTTGGCATTCTTCACTGGAATGGTTGCCTTGGCAGAAGTCACAGAAAATTCAAGTAGTCTGAATGTCATTGACTCCCACTTGATTCTTTTGCAATTATTATGTAAGAACTGCAACTTGACCTATTAATGTATAGATACGATCAATTTCATATACTTCTATTGGCTTCTTTGATATAGTTCTCTCACTTGGCCATTGGAAGTTATTTGTAGTCATGTCTTCTAGCAGCTCATAAGCTTCATCCTCAGTTTTCTTCATTAATGCTCCTCTTGTAGATCCATCGATCAAGGTTCTGGTGTTGTTGGTTAGTCCATTATAGAAATTTTGAACTTGCATCCACTTGGGCAGCCGATGGTGTGGACACTCTTGGAACAACTATTTATATCTCTTCCATGCATCATAGAGAGTTTCAACTTCATGTTGAGCGATGCTGTTGATCTCCATTCACATTCTTGTTGTTTTTGTTGGAGGGAAAACTATGGCAAGAAACTTTTGCACCAAATCTTCCCAACTGGTGATGGAATTTGGGGGCCAATAATTCAACCTAACTTTTGCTTTATCACTTAAGGAGAAACGAAAAAGCCTTAGGAAAATAGCATCATCGGAGACTCCATTATATTTGAAGGTATCACATATCTCCAAGAAGTTGGCGATGTATGCATTTGGATCTTCATTCATCACCTTGGATCATTTGAAGGTTTCTAGCTTGATCTCAAAGTTGTTGGCAGCAATGGCTAGTCTTCTTATAACCGATTGGATTCTGATGGCTGTGGACAATGCATAATCCCACACTGATAGCTGAGGGTGATTCTCATTCACTTCTCCTAAATCAGTCATAGTGGGTTGAGATTGACCAAAAGCTACTCTTCTCTCCCTTCTAATCCCTTGAAGTGTATGTTCTATCTTAGAATTTAAAGGAATCAAATTGTTACTTTTAGACCTTTATATACACTTATGAAGGCTCCTGAAAAAGAAACAAAGATATCACAAGTGCATGTGTTGCGAACAAGTAATAAAAAATGAGTAAGATATCGTTCCCATGAGGATGTATGTATGCCAATTATCAACTACTCTAACTCTACATTCTGGTTGAAGGATTAAATTATGATATGTGAATGCAAATAGAAAAGATCTAGATAAACTCTGGCAATGATGTGGATTATGTATAAATATAAAGAGAAATGATTAAAACATCCAGGGGTTTTTTATTTCACCAGATTAATCATATTTAGTTTCATCAGTTTAACAATCAATGTTTGCTCTTATGTTGACAACAAGTTTCTCTTAGTTGATTGCTATTCTTTTTCAAGTCATAAAAACCTATCTTAATTAGCTAATTTCTTACATCTCTATGAAAATCACAAACCAATTAAGATGTATTAAAATCAAGAAACCTGTAATGTTACATAAGTTTCATGGATAGCTCTATCATCATGATCATCTTATGGTGGTTAATCATGGTCTAGTTTGATTATCGCTTATCATTCTCAAATTGAATCACATATCATGTTAAAAGGGATAGCATTCTTCAACAAGCATTAAAATTAGATTAAACACTTAACATAGATGATGAACAAATAAAGAACTGCATTAAACATAATGAAACCAAATAATCATTATCCGGCTATATAGTTCCCCTAGTTTAAAGTACTTAGCTCATAATGGAATCTAGAAAAGCAATGTACATTGTCTTAAACATGATTAACAACAAGAAATGACTGAAAAAGAACAAAGAAAAATCAAGAGATAAGCTTCTCCATGTAGTGTTTTCTCCACTTTGCTCCTTTGTCAGCTCCCTCTCCCTTTGCAAGAAGATTCCACCTTCCAATCTTGTGTAGTCACTTTTCTTTCTTGTCTCTCCACCTCCAAACCTTGCTAAAGTATCCCCAAAGACATGCCAAAAATTCATTTTATATCATCTCTATTAGGATTTAGCTTTGGTGTGTAAGTCAAGTTAGATCCAAAAAATCCATTTTGTTGTCTCTAGTGTTGAGCCACGACTCAGCTTTTTGCTACCTTTATAATGCATTATATTCTAGATCTTAGCCATGGCTCAGCTTTTCTATATTGTTGCTCAACTTCCTGTTGGTTTTAGTAAGCGTGCCATCCTTTATTAGTGTTGCGGTCCAGCTTTTTGCTAGCCTTTATCACATGGTGTCCTGAACCTATGTTGGGGCTCAGCTTTTCTAAGCCGCAGCTCAGGTTTTTGCTGGCCAATTTTCCTCTTGCTTAATTATTGCCTTCCATTCTCCATCTTGAGAATTTCTTAGCCTTATTTTCTCCATATTTAGATCCATCTTTCTATTGTCCTACAAACACACAAAATCTTCATAAATTTCTCATGAAAATTCTCATGAATAAAATTCACTCATTAGTCCACATTCGGTCATCCAGGCCACTATGCCAACTAGTAATATCCATATCTGGCCATACAGGCCATCACACCTCATATGTGTTATATCCTATTTAGGCCAAACTGGCCTTCATGACCATGTCATTCAAGCATCCTTCATCCATCGAAATATCCCCCATCTAACACACACCAAGATATACACAAAATTCAACCATGCCCATCATGTTCATGACTCATGATGGAATGCTATGTAATGCAATATCAATAGCATGTCAATTAAACATTCAACAATAGTCAATTCAAATATATAGAAGTACATGTTTTCATCATTCCAATCACAATATAGTCAAATCACATCCTACAACACATAGAATTGCTCAAATGCATCATTTACAATCATAGTAGACATAACAATTCATTCAATCAATATACATACACATACCATCATCGGTAATAGTCAATCACATCCATAACATGTATAAGTCCATAATAGTTTTATAACAATAAAATACACTTCTATACCCATAATGCAACACATCAGATACCACGCCACCAATGCATGCCCACACTCCATGGGTATCGACGTACATGCCATATTATATTCATGCCATCTTGGTATCTATGTCACCAAGGCATTCATGCCTTTTAAACCTATCCATATAACATGGATACCAAATTTCATCAATCACAACTAAAAAGTCATCAAAGAGCCTTCAAGTTCCTAACATACCATTCATTACAGAATTCTTCTAGTTTCGAGTTATACATAATTCGACAAAAGAAATCTATATGTGGTCATTTACCTAGATACACATCTGGGACTTATACCCTAACAAACCATGTCCAATCAAATCAATCAATCAATCAACTAGGGTTCACACACCCCTTTTTAACCTAAGTAATCCAATGATTCCCTCACAAACCAATCCATTGTAATTCAATCAAACAACCAACTGAATTCAATTTTTAATACATATTTATGAAACTTCACAGTTTTAACATTTCAAATTCAATTACACTATAAAACAATATCATTCAAACGAACAAGTACATGGCCATCACCATGCTTCCACTACACCACACTAATCATAGTAGGTATACAACACTCCTAAGTCATAATTGTGCTATCACGGCACTCGCACCTGCATTTCATATTAGTCTCATCTATGCAATCTCATATCCATTCACATGCCTTCCCTATCTTTCCTCAAGCCTTTATATTACTCTTAAGCTCATATTTTCCCATACTCTCAGAAGTTCATCAACTCATATTAGGCATATCATTTCCTATCTCCTCTTGCCATTGCCATCATGATCCCGAAACTTAGTGTTATAACTCAAATTAGTAGGACTTATAACATAGATAAGTCACTAGACTCTAATACCATTGTGTAATGCCCCATCCTGGGGCCTATGTGTTTTCACCTTACCGGTAATTTCCATATTTTTAAGAGAAATATTCCACCAAAAATTTGGCAAAGTGTCCCTTGAAATATAAGACATCTCACCTATGCAATTATTTATTATATAAAACGATAATCTCAATAACTATAAAAAGACTAACATAAACCATAAAATACACACTTAACTCACCCATATCCACAGTTGTGTGCCCAAGACCGAAATTAAATCATGATGCCAATACACCTCACTGGATTAATACAAATTCATCCACAATATCATAATTAAATGACTATGACATGTCAATGTGTTTGGTTTACATTATTTGAAATCATAATTACAGGATACAATATATTAGTAAATTTTAATTATACAAACAATATAGAATTACAACCCCAATTCATCATACCATAAGAAAATATCTTCAAATCCAGTTCATCAGTTCCAACCCATAGTTGGAATTCTTTACCTGACCTATTAGCTAAAGACATAAAAGAAGAAGGCATGAGTCCTGGGCGAACTCATCATGTAGGCACAATAAAGAAAACGATAATTAATCAGAAATCACATGTTCTAGGCTAGAACATGTATATAAGATATTAAAGAAATCACAGCATGAATATATATCTAGGAGGTTCAAGTCCTCTCCAATTCACTACAATACTCTACGCCCTCTAGGCATATACCATCATAATCATAAGCATGCCCTCTAGGCACCTCACCTCACATCATTTTTATCATACCACTAGTTCCAATAAAACCACGGAATGCTTCACATTCCATTCATATATACAATCATTCACTTATCACAATACCCCCCCCCCCCCCCCAATTCCCCATTCACACATGTACAATAATAAGAATAAACATGGGATAATCCTTATCTCTCCCAATCATCATTGTATACTTTCACATACATAGTATAAACATCAATTAATCTAACACAAAGGGGTATTTGTTTCCCGTAAGCAATTGAGCATTCACATACTGTATCAATTATCAATTTACACACAATGACGGGATATCCTGCATCCCACTCATCCAGACACCCATACACAAGAATACAAATTATTATACATAAAGATGTAGGATACTTCTATCCCCTACAATCACATGCTCATATTACAAATAAACATCCCACTCATCCAGACACCCATACACAAGAATACAAATTATTATACACAAAGATGTAGGATACTTCTATCCCTTACAATCACATGCTCATATTACAAACAAACATCAATTAATTCGATTCAAGTGATATTCTCTATCCCTCACTTTCATATGTTCATAAAATCAAATAAACATCAATGTTTAGGAAATTACGGGATATCTAATATCTCCATACATATATACATGTCCAGATATAATCAACAGGATAGTTATTATCCCCATACATTCATTCAAATAGAATCGAGGGTGCCTACTTACCTCACTGCTGAATACCTCAACACGTCTTGAGTTCCATGCCTTCTCATCTTACTCAATGGCCCTACATATATTATAGTCAAGTATATATATATTATCATCATGTAACAACTTCATTAATCATGAATTATCTCTATGAAGAATTAGTTCACATCTCACTTTATTAGGCCTTAGGGCTTAAAATCAAACCCCATATACTTACTCTTGGGCTCATAAAGCCATTTCATCTAATATTTTTCATATGCACAATTTAAATGATATCATTTCAATAAGTGTTCATGGGATTTTTCTTTCTCATCACACATACTCATTATACAACATGATTATCAATTTAATAATCATGAAACCAATCAGATTAAGTTCTCAATTGAATCAATTCTTTATTTAAACACTTTATGCATAACAGCCCTTTTCCTAAACATAACTTAGATCATAGCCCAAACTTAGATTTTTTACCTTTAAACAAATCTTAAACCACTATATTCTAGGTCTTACTCAATTTTCTCATGAAAATTACACATAAAACATAAAAAACCCCAAATTTCACTATTCTCAAACCCTACCTTGGATGAAATCTCATTTCATAGGCCCAATTTAGTTTGAAAACACTGTACTTCATGATTCAATCATTTTTCCCATGATTCTCACATTAATCTCTCTCATTTAGCCCCAAGACCACTATTCACAAATTTCCAAAACCCTAACTGAGCCAAAAATCATAAATTCAGTTAGAGGAAAGTGACTCACCATGATTTCTAAGCATAGCTTCCTCCCATGGAGGAGAATCTAAGCTCAAGGCTCCTATTAGCTCCCTCTATTTTATAATAAACTAGATTTTCTTCTATTTTGCATGATTCAAACAACTAAACCTTAGGTTTAGAGGCAAGATCAAGTGACTAAATAGCTAGGCAAGATGATTTTTGAGCTAAAATGGCAAGAAATTGAGTGTAATGGGGCTAGGATAAAGCTAAGGCATGAGAGAGAAGAAACGGAATAGTTTTGGGCTAAAATAGAATGGAATCAGCCTTAAAAAGTTAGGCCACCACCATACTATAGCCACCTGCCATACTACCATAGCCTCTTGTGGTACTGGCTACCATTGGGTAGAAAAATTCACGGCCTCAGATCCGACCGCAGCCACTTTCCCATACCACCTGCCAAGACCAGTTTCAACACATTAGCCGTAATTTTCTCATATGAACTTTGAAATGAATGATTCTTTGTAATTACCTACACCGTCACCCTATGCGTTTTGACCACACCACACTGAGGTTGATGCGGAATGCTACCATTTCCATTTTCCTTAAGGGAGATCTTATCATACACAACAATTATATGTACACATTTCCACACCCATACTCACAGCTCCGCCCAAGATCTGAACCATTTCATGATGGCAATACATTACCCTAGATTAATACAAATCCATAGACAATCTTATACTTAAGTGATTTACTATGACATGCCATACATTATTTATAATTTAATATAAGTATATAATATTTGACTCACTATAATTATATTTACATTAAGGAATTCCAATCCCATTTCCTCTTACCATATCTATCCATCTTCAAATCATGTTCATCCATCCCAATCCTCAGTTGGGATTCTTTACCTAACCTATCAACTAAAAATTTAACATAAAAAGGCATGAGTCCGGGCAACTCAGTAAATAGGAATAGATAAAATAAAATAATAATTAATTATAAAAATCATAAAGTAATACATGTTCTCACCCGGAACATGTATTAAAAACAACAATAATTCAATTTAAAAATTATAAATACAACACATTTCCATCTCATCCTGAGATGTACAATCCAAGGCAATGATACCATGAGGCTTGCATCCTCATTCTTTTCATGCACACCCTATGCCTTTCCGGCATATACTATCATACAGTGCCATTCTAGCACTTTACATCACATCGGAGCCACTTTGGCTCAACATATCAAATAAATGCCATACAGGAGTCTCATGTCATCATACATGCCATGTAGGCCTCATGTATCGAATTATGCCATACAGGTATAATATTACAATTGTGCTTTCAATGCACATTACATCATTATACATATCTATACTATTATGGAGTGATCCTCATTCCATTCATACATATAGTCATATGATGTATCATGCCACTTACACAGCTATGGGATATCACTTATCCCATCTTTAGCACCCATTAATAATATCACAATAGGGAATTATACTTTCTCTATTAATTCATACAATGAAAACACATCAAGATACCATACTATCAAATCTTAACATGGGATACATTCATCCCATCTATTCTTTCCATCACACACTTGGGATATTCTTTATCCCTTTCATATAAACATTCATACACAAAAATAAGCATATTGTAGGATACTCTTTGTCCCCATTACTCACATATTCATATCACATTCTAAATGCCATGTATTTCAATTCCAAGGGATTCATAAATTCACCAAAAACCCATAAACATTAGTCCTTAACCAACACGGGATAACTACTATCCCCATCCAACATTAGTCTATAACTAAATACGAGATAACTATTATCCCCCATCCAAAACATACATGCCTGGAATCAACCATGGGATATATTTCGTATACCTATCCAGGCATTCAATAACCAGAGAATTCAACATCCTTACCTTAGGCCTTTATCTCCAAACCACTTTCCTCCGACTCTACCTTTTCATCCTTCTGAAATCATCCTATATAGGGCCAATGTCAATTATAATACATCATTTTTAGGCAATCTCGGGCTATAATCATCAAACATACGATAAACATTAATTAACTTAGGGTTTCTTTACAATTATCACAAGAAAGCTTCTTGTCTGACATATTTATCTAAATCTCTCATGATTAGCATTTCAACAATATGTAAAAAACTCAATTAAGCTTTTAGGCTATTCAATTCATAGCTTACATAATCTATTCACAAAATCTTCTATAGACTCTAACTAGGGCATAGCCCAAAGCTCGATTCCACTAATCCAAATTACTCTATACATGTTCTAAAACATTCTAATCATATTGTTAATCATTTATCCCATGATTAATTCAACAAAATTCAAAAAATCTTTAATTTTCACTATTCATAAAATCCCTAATCATGCAAAATCCAAAATTTCTTACGCTAAATCACAATAATTACTTCATTAGATCATTCCCCCATGAATTTATAAGCACATGCATCAATTTAAGCCCCAAAATCAACTTTTTCCCCAAAACCCTAAAATTTGAAATTTGAGATTCAGTTGAGAAATTGAACTTACAGTCGCTTACAAGCCTAACCATCCTTCCCAAACAAAGGACCAAGCTCCCAACTCCATGTCGCTCCATCCATTTGGGAAAAATCTGGCATTTCTTCCATTTTCTACCATTTTTCATGATTTAAAAGGGTGAAAATTAGGTTTAACTAAAAGATCACGAGTTTTTCTAGCTAGGCAAGATGATTTCCTAGCTAAATCAGCTAGAAATCATGTATAACGGGGCTAGAATAGCAAAACAAGAAGAAAGAACAAGACAATTCTGCCAAAAAATCTGGCTATCCCACACTTAAAGTTGACCCACGTCGCGGTGTGAAATCCATGCCCCATCGTGGAAAAATATGCCCACAACGCCCCACCTCTCTTAGTCTGAAGTCGCGGTGTCCTTTTCTAAGTCGTGATGTCCGCCATGCTGCCTCCATTTTCTAGCTATTTTTCCTACTTTTTGCATATTTTCTTTTACTCATTTATTTTTCATTATTTTTCCACATAATAATGGTATAATTTTCACATTTTACACCCTCGAATAATCAAAAATCAAATCAAAATTTCAATTGCACCTACTTGCAATTTGTTTCATCATACTTATACTTGCATTAATTCCTTTCAAACCAAATTTCTTTATTAATCAACGTATAATTATCAAATTTAACACCACAGGTGTTACAAACCACGCTCCTTATAAAAAGTTTCATCCTCAAAACTTTCATTATCGAGCTATACTCATTCAAAGCTTGGAAATAGCCCAAACATAGGAATCACATTATTATGACATAACATGATACGCACAGACATGTGTACAACACTTTTATATACATTTTACATCATTAACACAAGCATATAATCGAAATTCTTACATTGCCTCATCATTAGGCAATCTTATTCATGTATCATTGATTTCATAATGTCATTATCCATACTAATTTAGCCTTATTATAAAGGCTTTTATCATTTCTAGCCAACCCATAATGCACACTACTCTCTCACTGTGTCTCAGGCAATAAGGCTTGCTAGGTCCACGACAGCTTTCGGCTGCCCTCCATGGCACCTTGCCCTCATGGCGTCATAAGGACATGATACTAACCAACACCCAAAATCATGTCCTGATATATCCATGTCATCAAGGCACATTCATACCCATGTCATATTCAAGCCATCTAGGCTGTCATCTTACCTAATAATGCATTTTCATTTTAATATAGTCACAACAACAACAACAATATATATATATATATCATTACATGCAATACAATCCAAAATCACATAACTCCATAATTAATTATCAGTCTAGGCAAAGCTTAAGTCATCATATCCTGGCCATTCTAGCCATCTATTTGTGCCAGACATGGGCATCAGAGGTCTTTGCCACCATAGACCACATCACATCTACCTCTACTAGACACAGGCACCAGAGGTATTCACCATCACAGGTGACATCACATCTACCTTTGTCAAACACTGACACCAGAGGTCTTCACCATCACAAGTGGCAACCAGGCCATTCAGGCCTCTATATCATCTCTAGCCGTGCAGGCCATGCCTTTAAGGCATATTCAGTTTGGCCATTTGAGCCATCCTGTCATTCCTGCATATCATATCTGGCCATTTGGGCCCTCCTGCCATTCCAACATATCATATTTGGCCATTCAGGCCATTACATACCCCTAATCCACTGCATATAATAGATCACATAATTTCACACATATATAAATCATAACTCAATATACAATTTGCATTAATCAATGTATCATTCAAACAACTTAAACTCAGAGCAACATGCCATGTCAATCACATAATCAATGGCACACATGCCAGTTTATTCAATTCAACATGCTCACAAGCCATTCAAATAGCCACTTATGAATCATTCAACTCAATAGATAGGGATACTTTATGTCATCCTAACATATCAATTATATTAATGTCATCCCGACATTACAACTATAAAAATGCCTTCGTGGCATTTCAATCAATCACAATCATGTATGAATATACACAATGTCATCCTGACATTGAAATTAATCTCATTAATGTCATCTCGACATTAAAATCAATCACATCATTCAAAACATTGGAATTCTCATATACACCTAACAATTCATGTCAATTGAATTGCATATACTAGCAATCATTAATGACATTCAGTTAGAGTATGCTTCCATACTTAAGATTCAAAACATTAGATACACATGCCAGCAATATATGCCTACACCTCTACAGGTGTCAATTTTTATTGCATCCATGCTATCATGGAATTTATGCCAACAAAGCATTCAAGTCTTTTCAAACCTATCAGTATCTCACAAATATCATGTGTCATACTCAACTGATTACACAATTCAACATGTACACAAGCCAAACCATCCACCCAGATAAGCGTCTGGGATTGTTGCCCCAACACATCATTTTCAATCAATTGATCACAACAATTTACACAATCAGGGCATACTTACCAACTCATGGAAACTTCATAATTTCATCCTTTCATTTTCACATTCACAAACATTATAAACAAATAGGCTAGTAAGATGCACATATGGGCACCACCATGCTTCCCTGTGCTACTCTGCCCACTACAAACAATTGCTACTTTGTGCTATCAAAGCACTTTCAATTTCTTTTTTGTGGTAACAATGACCATAATACTTTAGCATTAACAATTACATGCCCTACATCTTTTCTCATGCTTTCCTATTACCATTAAGCTAACCTTTACTCATGAATCCCAAAACTAGTATTGGCATGTTATTTCCTAGCTCTTTCTTATAACCATTATCATCATGAATCTAGACTTAGTGCTTTCACACAGGTGAGTAGGACTTACCAAACAAATAAGTCACAAGAAAGACTCCGATACCCCCTACACCCCCACAATATGTATTTTAACCATGCTACATGGGGGCTAATATGAAATGCTACCATTTCCCTTTTTTGTAAGGGAGTTCTTATCATACCCTCACCATTTCCCTAATTCTAATGGAAATGTCCTGCCTAAAATTCGATAGAGTCTACCTTGTATTATAGACCTTTATACCTAATATACAAGTATAAAATCAAATAAAATGTACATTTCTATAATCAAATGACAACAATTATATCTACACAATCTCACACAAATACTCATAGCTCCGCCCAAGATCGGAACATTTCATGATGGCAATACATTACCCTCGATTAATACAAATCCACATACAATCTCATACTTAAGTGATGTACTATGACATGTCATATAATATTTACAATTTAATACAATTATACAATCTTTGACTCAATATAATTATATTTACATTAAGGAATTCCAATCCCATTTCCTCTTACCATATCTAACCATCTTCAAATCTTGTTTATCCGTCCCAATCCTCAGTTGGGATTCTTTACCTAACCTGTCAACTAAAAATTTAACATAAGAAGGCGTGAGTCTAAGCAACTCAGTAAGCAGGCATAGGTAAAATAAAATAATAATTAATTATAATAACATGTTCTCACCCAGAACATATATCAAATACAACAATAATTCAATTTAAACATCATAAACACAACACATTTCCATCTCATCCTGAGATGTACAATTCAAGGCATCCATACCATGAGGCTCGCATTCTCATTCTTTCCATGTACACCCTATGCCTTTCTGGCCTATACTATCATGCAGTGCCATTCTAGCACTTTACATCACATCTGAGCCACTTTGGCTTAAGATATCAAATACACACCATACAAGCGTCTCATATCATCATGTATGCCATGCAGGCCTTGCATATCCAATGATGTCATATAGGCATAATATTACAGTTGTTCTTTCAATGCACATTACATCATTATACATATCTATACTAATATGGAATGGTCCTCATTCCATTCATACATACAGTCATATGATGTATCATACCACTTACACAGTTACGGGATATCACTTATCCCATCTTTATCACCCATTAACAATATCACAATAGGGAATTATATGTTTTTAATTAATTCATACAATGAAAACACATCAATATACCATACTATCAAATCTTAACTTGGGATATACTCATCCCATCTATTCTTTCTATCACACACTAGGGATATTCTCTATCCCTTTCATATAGACATCCATACACAAGAATAAGCATATTGTGGGATACTCTCTGTGCCCATTACTCACACATTCATATCACATGCAAAATACCATGTATTTCAATTCCAAGGGATACTTACTATCCCTAACATTCATACATTCACCAAAAACCCATAAACATTAGCCCTTAATCAAATGCAGGATAATTATTATCCCCCATCCAACATTAGTCTATAACTAAACACGGGATAACTATTATCCCCATCCAAAACATACATGCCCGGAATCAACCATGGGATATATTCTATATTCCCATCCATGCATTCAACAACCAGAGAAGGCAGCCAACTTACCTTAGACCTTTAGCTCCAAACCACTTTCCTTCCGCTCTGCCTTTTCATCCTTCTCAAATTATCTTGTATGGGGCCAATGCCAATTATAATACATCATTTACAGTCAATCTCAGGCTATAATCATCAAACATATGATAAAAACTAGTTAACTTAGGGTTTCTTCACAATTATCACAAGGAACTATAATGCCCTGCTTCCCGAGGCGTTACTCAAGTAGGAACAGGAGGACTCTCGGCCAGTGTATCCCCTAAACTTACCCTCTTATACCTATATAACATTCACAGATACCCACATATACTAGGATTATAGTCGTGCTATAAAATTAAAGTGTATGGAAATCATCCTTGGATCTAATAACCTAATGACATGCAACTTAAAACACTCACATATTTAAATTTACATGATTTGCATCATTAACATAGTAATGAAATCACACTTTATACACTCCAAAATATTCAAAAAGATGAAAAGTATTTAATTATCATTGTTTTTCTCTTTTCTAAGCTCCGACCCCTCGTTGGGCTCCATCTTCTGGCCTGTCAACTAAAACATAGTAAAATACAATGAGTTCGAGTGACTCAGTAAGCAGTCACAAATCAAATCAATAAGTAAAACATAGAATGTGTGTAATCAGATTCATATGTTTACAATAGAACTATACCATCATGGATTGATTCCTTTCATTTCTAATGATTCCTTTCATTTCCAGTCATTTACTTTATTTTGTCTACACACAATCAATACCATATTTGGCAGGCCATAAACCGAACTAAATGCACAATATCACAATCAAATGGACTCAACTTTCTTACAACTTTGGTATATTCTAGTTTTCCTACTACCCTGGTTATGACTGTTATGAGAATTAAATTATCTCACCCTCACTGTAACTCAGGGGTCATAGGTATCCCATTTACACCTACTAAGTAATTAGAGGAGTCCCATAAATAATAGGTTGATCAGACTTCTTCGTTAAGAAGGTGGTATCCATAACAAAGCCCTAACAAGGGCGTGATCCCAATATCCAAATGACCATCCCGATAGGTGTCCAAACCCGATTTACTATCATTGATGCCTAAGTAAATATGAAATTCATAATCAGATGATAATGCATCCATTCCATTAGCAAACCCAATAATATAACTCTTATAATATTCAATGTTTATCATGACATCACATTTATCTAAACATGTCTTCAATTCTCAATTAAGTAACCAAACTCAATTATTTTACTTAGTAAAACATCATTTCCAATTGCATATTTTATACTAATGCATGAATATACTAAGCCATTAAGTATTATAACATCATACTTCATCCTTCTCATATCTTCGTTATTTATCTGTTATTTTTTAAAATTTTCCCATAAAACTACTTTTAATTAGTAAAAATATCATAAAAATACTTAAATCATCAAAACATGCAAATATCAAATTTTTTCAAAATTTACTATTCACAGGAATCAACACACAAAAAAAAATATTGTGCACAATAGGAGCTTGCCGCGGAAGGGCAATACCTTGCCGTAGTAGAGTCCCTGTTGCCTCTTTTTCTCCAATTTTTCATGCATCTTGCGCGGCAAGGGAATTCCCTGCTATGGCAAGGTCCTAGTTGCCCACCTATTTTTCTTGAAAACTTGAATTTTTTATGTCATTCTCAATATTCTTAGTTTAATCACTTTGTTTTCCTATTAATTCACTTTGTTTAACCTTGATTCTCATATACCTCATATCCTTTAAAATACTTCGATAACCAATACTACCTCTTTAATCATCCTGTAATTGATTCATAACTTTTTATGAAGTTTATAATACTTCACATATACTATCTTACTTTCCAATTGCATTCAATCCTTTCAACCTTACTTAGTCCTCTTCTTCCAGACTTCTCACTACCCATTTTGCTTAGTTAGCATATATCCAAAGTATCCTATACTAATGTTATCCCAAGAATGAATCCATAATACAATTAAATAATATCCTCAATGAAGGATTCCAATTTCAGTAAAAGTATTTAAACAAATAAACCCGCTTACCTTATATGTAACCTCCACCCTTTTCTTTAGATGAAAATTTTGTATTTCCAATATTTGCTTCACAAGTCAGATGTCCTACACTAAAACATAGCTCTCATGATCATTTATTTGCATTTTCTGTTTTTAAAGGTAACCACTTCAGATTCCATTCTAAGTTTCTAACATAACCCTGGTTAGGGTTTTGCTAATTACTTTAACTCAATTAAGATGTAATCATGGAATTGTTAACCAAAGTTAATCATTCTATACTACTCTTAGCACCATTTCATTAAACATCTATAGTGCAATTTCTGAAATTCCATATGCTCATTATTTACAAGTTGGGATTTCTATTCCAAATGACTTATTAATGCATTTGAACTAAATTTTCATCAAAATCCACATTCAAAACATCCACTTCACTATGGAATTCTTATTTTCCCCTAAACCCTAACTTCTAATTTATGAAAACTTACTTTAAAATCCAAAATTCAAAAATTCAAGCCACTAGAACTCTTAATGGATTATGAAAATGGCTTACCACTTAGTTTACTCCAATTGAAATCCACTAAATCGAGTTGCAAGATGAAACCCCAATCTGTTCTTCAACTTCTATAATCTCAATCCGTTGAATTGGATGTTTACTTGATACTGGAGTATTGCTAAGTTGTTTATCATGGATTTCCCTAACTCAATCTATTAATTTCCATGTGAAACAAGGTTTTCCTAACTTTGGGAATGAAGGGGAGAAGCTGGAAATGAATGGGCTGAAACGATGGAGCTAGTGGAGCATTTTAAGCTTGCGGCCCACTTATGCTGTATTCTAACTTTTTCTAACACTGAAATTTCTTCCGGTTTCTTATACTACTCAATTCTCTTCATCATACCCAGCATAATTTTTTATTTATATTACAATTCATGCTTATATAGTCCGTTCATATGTTGTAAAATAGTTCTTTTCTATTTTAGAAATTTTTGGGCCTCACAGAAACCTTCTTGTCTGATATATTCATCTAATATCTCACATGATTAGCATTTTAGCAATATGTAAATAACTCAATTAAGCTTTTAGGCTATTCAATTCATATCTTACATAGCCTCTTCACAAAATCTTCTGTAGACCCTAAATAGGGTACAAACCAAAACTCAATTCCACTTATCCAAATCACTCCATACATGTTCTAAAACATTCTAATCATGTCATTAATCATTTATCCCATGATTAATTCAACAAAATTTAGGAAATCCTTAATTTTTACTATTCATAAAAACCCTAATCATGCCAAATCCAAAATTTCTCAAGCCAAATCATAATAAGCACATGCATTAATTTAAGCCCCAAAATCTACTTTTCTCCCAAAATCCTAAAATCTGAAATTTGAGCTTCGGTTGAGAAATCGAACTTACATCGCTTACGAGCATAGTTATCCTTCACAAACGAAGGACCATGCTCCTAACTCCATGTGGCTCCATCAATTTGAGGGAAATCCAATATTTCTTCCATTTTCTACCATTTTCACGATTTGAAAGGGTGAAAATTAGGTTTAACTAAAAGATCATAAGTTTTTCTAGCTAGGCAAGATGATTTCCTAGCTAAAATGGTTAGAAATCATGTATAACAGGGCTAGGGCAAAAAGGGAAGAAAGAACAAAATAGACTAGAAAAAACATGATGGAATTCTGCCAAAAAATCTGGTTGTCCCACACTTAAAGCTGACCCACGCCGCAGCGTTCGCCTTGCTGCCTCCATTTTTTGCTTATTTTTCTAATTTTTCACAAATTTTATTTTTCTCATTTATTTTCCATTATTTTTTCACATAATAATTATATAATTTTCATGTTTTACACCCTCAAATAATCAAAAATCAAATCAAATTTTTAATTACATCTACTTGCAATTTGTTTCATCATAGTTATACTTACATTAATTTCTTTCAAACCAATTTTTTATTAATCAACATATAATTATCAAATTTAACACCGCAAGTGTTATATTCTTATTCCATTGGACAAATCATTTCAAGGGATACAACTTTCATATTAATTAGTTTTTCCTAATCAGCCCCCATATATGTCAAAAATTTAAATAAAGTAACCCAATTTTGTAATTTTGGTACTCTTTACCCATAATCGAGCAGTTTTGGTGCATTGATCATAACTTCTGCATACAATATCCAAATCATATGATATGATTTTAAATGAGTTAGAAAGATAATTTTAAGATATAAAACTCATATGTTGACCACATTTTCCAATTATTCCATTATTTATTTCAAAATTTGATCACAAATGACCCCTTTTTCCAAATTCAGTATTTTCTTTACATACTTTTATGCTCCTTTGCTTTTTCTTCATTTCTTCTTTGTTTTTCTCATCCACTTTCTCATAAATACACTATATTTTCCTAAAACATCTCAAAATCATGTTCAAATATATGGACTCTTAATCACCCTCATTATATAACAACTTAGGTCACAATTTCATAATTCAATTATTCTTATATGTAAAGGAGAAAAAACAATTTCTCCCTCATTTTTAACACCTCGGGTGTTACACTAGGTAAAGAACCCTATTGTCTTCCTGACAATAGATTTGCCAACTGTCCTAACTACATCTCCATATTTCTAATTATGCCTCTTGGTCTTTTAGTGATGCCTCTTGGTTTTGAAATCTCATCTCAGCTCTATCCATAAAGTCATGAGTGCTGCTAGCCAATTTGGTGACAATGTCTTCTAGATTAAGTCTCTTCTCTTCTGGTTGCTAGTGGTTGTCTCATCACATTTTGGTTACTCTATGAAAGATTGGGATGATTATACCACCTGGATTGTAAGTGTTGTTGTAAGGATTGTTTTACTACCTATTAAAATTTCCAACAAAGTTAGCATTTTCACTAAGTTGTGCAAAAGTATTACCTACCCGACATTTCATACTAGCATGTCCTTCACCATAGAATTCACATGTCACTCTCTGAATTTTCATAGCTGAAGCATTCATTGTTGTCTATTTCTTGATTCAGTGCTTCAAATTATGCGATGAATGCAATGAGAGCATCCACTTCATGTAATCCCACAAGTCTTCACATTACTAGCCTCTCAGTAGGCCACTGATAACTATTATACTAGACCCATTGTAAAAATTTTGTACCTGCATCCATATGGGTAGTCCATGATCTGGGCATCTCCTTTGCAGTTCCTTGAATCTTTCTCATGTATCATATAATGATTCATTATCCATCTGTAAAAAATTTATAATATTATTACGCATCTTGGCAGATTTGCAAGAGGGAAGAATATACTAAGGAACTTTTATGCCATAGCATCCCTTGTAGTGATTGAACCTACAGGAAGAGAAGAAAGCCAACTTTTAGCCTTATTTTCTAAGAGAAAATGGAAATAACCTTAACCTGATTGCATCATTAGAGACACTGTTATATTTAATAGTGTCACAAATCTCAAGAAAAGCATTAATATGGCTCTTTGGATCATCGCTTGGTAGTCCACTAAATCACACCAATTTTTGAAGCATCTGAATGAGTGATGGCTTGATCTCAAAATTGTTTGCTTGAATTGCTAGTCTCCTAACACTTGATGTGTTGCCCTAAATAGTTGGTGTGGTATAGTCTCTCAAGAGCCTGCATAGATTTTCAGCTTCACCAACGTCCTCCATCTTTTCATTACGAGTCCTTTGTTTTCTTAGTCTTCCTTTTTATGTACAATCGATTTCTAGATCAAATTCAGCTAGATTGCCTTGTTGACTTCGTACCTTACACTAATTTAATTCTCTAAAATAAGAAAAGAAGAAAAAATAATACACGAAAGGAAAATCGAAGTAAAACCCATCTTGATTAGTATTAAAAATATTAGTGAGTAATTTCACTAACATCCTGACAACAACACCAAAAACTTGTTAGCTCTTGTGCAAGTATACACAATCAAAAGTAATATAGATGTAATGAGTAAAGTATCATTCCCTCGAGGAGTTGTTTGATTATCACACCAATTACCAAAATGATATCAGATCTATATTATTTGGTCTACTGAATTTCAGAAGTTGCCATAAAAACTAAATCCAAAGAGAACAATGAAACTATCTAGGCAAAAATGCCAAAAACTTGTTGATTCTTGTGCAAGTATACATGGTCACACGTAATATAGATGTAGTGAGTAGAGTATCGTTCTCACAAGAATTAGTTTATTACACACTAAGTACCAAACTTAGATTAGATTTTTATTATCTGGTCAAGTGAATTATAGCAAATGCTATAAGAACTAAATCTATACAAAATGGTGAAACTAATAGATCACAAGAGCAAGGGAAGAAAAATAAATAGGGGAGAGTATCTAGGGATTCAACTTCACTTAGGAAATCCATTTATATTGATAAATTAAATTAATTATATTATTATTCCTCTCATTGTCAATTAGATGCATTAAAGTATCTACCATCCTTTCTCAAGTGCTATGGTAGGTGTGCTTATGGATGTGATCTAATATGTCCCCATACAAATCCACATCAATAAACACATTAAGCTTAGGCATCCATGTGTGATATATATGCTCATGAGGTCATACTCACACGGATTGCACATGTACAATGGCTATCTCTAGTCATCATTACATCATATATTCTTCCATTCAAGACTCTATTCTTAATGCATCTTTCCAAGCATGAATTAGAAATCTCAGTTCATGCATATGGAGGCCAATCACACACATGCATTAAGCATAGAAAAGAAGAAACAATGAGAAAGGAGAAAATCTAAATAAAAAATCAAACATTAACAAAAGATTCATTGCTAGGATAAAAGAAACTTAGAACATCATAATTGAATTAAAACCAACTAAACGATTAACAAATAATGTTATGAATTTAGTCTAAATGTTTATTTTAATTACAAAAAGATGAACTAAATTGAAACACAAAGAATATTAAAATTGTATTAGCTCTTTCCCCTTTGATCTTCTCTTAAAAAATTCTTAGACATGCACCTCCTTCTCCTCTGTTTATGGACGTGTTTTCCTCCTTCAATCACCCCAATTAGGATTTTTTTACACTTATATAAAGATTCCAAATCACCCTTGTGCAAAACTAATTAAAAATTCAAAAAATAAGTCACTCTCTACACTATTGGCACCGCAATGAGCGGCGCTAAAACTTGTTGTCCACTCACGCCTATGCATCATGTGCTCATGGTATTGTTCACTAGGAATAACATTTGGTATTTAGGCCATAAGTTTCTAATATAATATTTACATCAATGATTTTTGATGGTTTCAAAATATAATTTCAAGTTTTATAACTTTCAGATTGAACACTTTTTCCAACTCAACTTCCATCTATGTCAAAAATTGACTATAAGTGACTCTTTTGTCATATTCAGTTGGTTAGAAGTTTGAGATGGTTGTAGAATTTTGCCGATAACTTCCACAATAGATCACTAAATCCTATTATTTTTGCTTTTTGGACAACTACCATAAAGTGTTTAAACTTCTATGTTGAATACTTTTCCTGAATAAGTCTTCATATGTACCAACAATGGCCTCGAAGTGATGGCTTTTGTCATCAACAGTTTTAACACCTAAAACAGAAACTAAATCCATCAAGTGTAATATATAATCAAAACCAATGAAATTACATTAATTGAGGATCCAAGACATGTGAATTTAGGTATTAAAATATGCTAAAATATGATCTTATCACTTGTGCATACCACCTGCGGTGTTCCAACTAGTCACAATGTCCTTGGACAACCATAATTAATCGCGCAGCCGCCGGCGGGTAGCGCCTGTGACCCTGTAGCTGAAGTCAGAGGTGCCACATCGTACTAATTGCCACACTAAAGATAGTACCACCTGGAAAGCTTGTAATGCCTATGGATAGCGTTCGAAGCACATCTAATACTGCATCCACCTACAAATGGATAGCAACATGGGTCCTTAAGAAAGTCAAGGTTCTAATAGCAATCGATTTCTCATAGTGCCTACCATATTGCTTGTTGATCATAGCCGATACTTCATCCACTTGTGTTCTGCCTACCCAAGTGTAACAATCAAAAAATTTGAACAATGTAAAGCATTTAATGCATCCCAACCACTTCCAATGGTGAAGATTTTAGAAGATCTATATAAGAAGTAATGTTGGGACATTCATAATAGTTGATCAAGCTTGAATGAACCAAATAGAGTAGTTTAGCCGAAGGCATCTACCATAACCATCTATTCATTCATTCAAGAGAGCTATCACATAGTTTAGCATAAGGCATCTACCATAACCATGTCTCAAACAATCAATTCAATTCATAAAATTGGTGATCAAGTAATTAAATAAATCAAGCAATTGCAATAAACATAATGAATAAAATAAGATAATATTGAATTGATTAACTAGCATCTTTTCATTGACATAAAATATCAGTGAGGGCAACATCATCACCCTATAAAAACAAAATTAGTTCATTATAAAAATAAAAGGAACTCCATTTATAAAACTTGACATGTTGTAGAACTTGATTCTCCCTTCTCTCTTACTCCCTTACTTCAATTCACTTGCAAAACTCTCCTCAAAATAGTATGAACCTGTTCCCTCTTGTTTTGGATGTGTAACCCTTTTTAAAAAACCTAAATTAGGGTTTAGTTACAAACCATTATGGAATTATATGGTGATTTGTGTATAAGATATGCAAAAAATCTCAAAATAACAAATTTCCACATTTAGGCACTGCGGCACCCAACTTGGGTACTATGGCACTCAAGTATCTATCTACCATGCTCACTTTCCAAGGACATGGGCGCCGGAACACAAAACTTTAGTAGGATCTAGCTTTAGTATTTTAGCTATAACTTTCTTGTCTGATGTCAAAACCCTATGATTCTTGGTGTAGTAGAAAGATATTTAGAAGGAATACAACTTTCATATTGAACACTTTCTCCAAATTTGCCTCCATCTCTACCAAAAATTTCCTACAAGTAACAGTTCTTTTGAATTCAACTCTGTTTTGACAAGTTTTGATGCCTACTTCACAAACTAACTCTATTAAGTGCAATATTTAATCAAATATGAATATAAAATAATAAAATCATGTCAATTAGGGATCAAAATATATAAATTTAGGTATCTAAAATATGCTAAATTATGAGCTTATCAAGGGCCAATAAGAAAAAATGTGCCTTAGGCAAACTTTCATAGATGATTTGGCCTATATTATTTTCTTTGAGAGAGCCTTTATGGATCTAGAAAAAAATTTCAATGCTAAAAACTAGCCTATACCTCTCAACTTGAAGGAACTTTAAATTTTTCTTATTTTAGCTGGCTATTATCATTGCTTTATTCACAACTTTGGCAAGATTGCAATGCCTCTCACTAAGATAACTAAGAAGGATGCCTTTCATTGGACTCTTGCTACTTCTAAGGCCTTTGTTCACTTACATGGTCTTCTTACCCTTGCACCTATCTTGTAATTGTTAGATTTATCCAAATCTTTTGCCATGGATTGTGATGCATCTAAAGAAGGCCTTGTTATTGCTTTAATGCAATATGATAACCTATTGCTTTCTTTAGTAAAGTTTTATCTAAGAGGAATCAAACTTCTCTACTTATGGGAGTGAGTTCATGTCCTTATCCTTGTTTATGGAAAAATGATGTTATTTATTAAGATCTATCTTTGTGGTATGGAGTGACCATGAAAGCTTACAACAATTGTTGGATCATTGTATTATTACTCTTTCTTAGCAAAAATAGCTTATCGAACTCCTTGGTTATGATTTTATGATCGAGTACAACTAAGGATAATACAATAAAGTGGTTGACACTCTTTCTCAAAAGCATGAACTCTTTCACATGGGCCTCTCAACTATTAAATCAAAGTTGATGGATATGGTTCGTGTTATCATTCACAATGATATGACCTTATCACAGTTGAGAAATTAAGTGCTTACTTCTCCTACTAATCACATTGGTTAGTCTTTTCATCATGATCTATTGTTATATCATGATGCCTTGGTGTTAATAATCTCTCATACCATTTTAGAGGATATTTTGGAGTATTTTCATTCATCCTCAATAGGATGACATTTTGGTATACACTTATCAATGTATCTATATATTATTCTATTAGCTTAGCATGTGTAAGCAAAAGTCAGAACTTCATTTACAATATAATATTTACTAGTGCATTAAGGTTGATTGCAAAAAAACCTATTGATTTACTTCAGCCTTTGTTAATATCAAAACATCTATGGGATCACATTTCAATGGATTTCATATTGGCCTTCTTTATACTAGTTATTCTATTATCTTTGTCGTGGTGCATTTCTTTCCAAATATGTAAATTTCATGTCTCTCAAGCATTCCATTACTACTAAACATCTAGCCAAAGTTTTTCAGGTAGGTTTGTAGGAGTTAGGATCCAAGACACACACATGAACCAAAAAATTAGCAAGAAGGCACACCATGAAGTACACATCTTGATACCTACAAAACAAGGGAGGGGACACCTGGGTCTAACCCAAAACATCCACTTCAACACTAAAGTCAGAGATTATCCACAAGGATAGGAAGAGACTAGAGAGAGAGTAGAAGGGATATGGGAAAGGCTAGTGAACGTAGATGGGAGCATGATCCTCTTTGATCAAACCTCTTGATAGGACTGGTTGATTAATTACTTATATCACTTGTCCTTTTTCCTTCACCTAGGATACTTATTTATAATATTGGTATATTAGTAGTGGGTGTGTTGCATAGCTCGGCACACGGTATATAGCTAGTGCTAGTGGAACAATATCATTAGGAATCAGTCTTACACTAAGTTAATGACTGCAATTAGTTGTATTTTTCCACTCATGTGAGCCTACTTTGCCATTGATCTCCTTTGTATTCAGGTTTACACACTTGTGGAGTTGGGCTATGGGCTTTAGGTGACCTCATTAGCCTATGTTGGATTCTCGATGAGCCCAATTATAGTTATAGCATTAGATGAATTTGACCTAAGACTGAAATCCTCAACCCATATAGGCCTAAGCCTAGTTACCAGGGTTAGATATCCAACATTAGCGCCCTACACCTAAAAGGTTGAACTTGATGCATGAAATTTGTTCAACTATTTAAGTGAGATGATACAATTATAAAATGAGATGCTTCATTTTCTAAGTTTGCGTTCTCTAATGTTGGCAAGGAAAGATCTTAAGTAGCTATGGTTGTCCAAAGCATCTCTTCCACCAATAGCTCTTCTTCTTCATTCTTCCTTTATTCAACGATGGAGCATTCTTCTTCCAATGATTCATTGATGGTGTCGTAATTAGATGAACACTTATTCTCTTCTCAATCATCTTTGTTGGAGGTAAATAACTCACTAGGATTCATAGCATCAACCGACATAATTTTGAATTAGTGTCCAGTCATTTGGGTGCCATTGACAATGTTGTGAGAGGGTGGCATCATTATGCCACTCCTTTTTTTCTCTTTTTTCTTTTTTCCTTCAAAGTTGTTGGTGTTTTACTCTTTTTTGTAATTTTCTTCTTCAATGCTCTTTCAATTCTCTATAAAGATTTTCTTGGAGCAGTGTTGTAAAATAAGAGAATTGAATAAGAAACTCTAGCAGTTCTTTACTTTATCCATGTCTTCTTTATTTTCTCATTTTGATGTAATATCTCTGACTTGGTATATAAGCCTTGATTTATGTGCATGTGGGCTACTCATTACTCCCCCCTCAAAGGAGTGACTTTGAATGAAAATTTCCATTTGGGTGGCTTCCCAATCGAAGTCATTACTTCGATGTCATTCTCACAATGTAGAGTAAACCTAGCCTTGTTGACATGCTACCTGACATTCTATCATTTGTCTCCAATCTGAATTGAATGCTACCAACTTCATTATAGACTCTACATTTTTCCAGGTAATCATGCACTTGCCACTTATCACCATGTGATTTAGTTCAATGTGGAATAGCCTTATTCACTTATTTTGAGCAATTATCTTATGATTTAATGCAAATCATACTGTCCAGGCTTCTAAGCTCAATGTATTCATTTGCATTTAATTAATCTACCTTTCAAGGCTTCCCCTTAGCTAGAAGCTTTCTCTTTCTCTATTTTGATAACTTCTCCATTTCCCAAAATGATTGTCACCTCAATTGCACTAGACAAGTATTCTTGAAAAGGTGGCTTTTCCAATTGTGCCTATCGCATTTGTTTTGGCATTGACATGTATCTCCTCTATACTTACCAAGAAGGTATTCAAATCACAGGGCTAGTTGCCCTCTCGTCTATATTCTATTAGGAAAAGAAGCTTCTACTAGAAGCTTTTGCGTCCAAACATTCGATGATTGAGAGTCATTATCTATTGGCCACATGTTGCCTTATAATTGTTAAGGTTTTCTTATACGAATTCCAAAGGACATATGCTCATCCTTTGTCTTGGCTTTTGCTTCCCTCAATAGCCTTCATTTATTCCCTTTATATATCTTCATTTCTTACTTAGACTTTCTTTTGCAAAGAACTCCCATTAAGATAGACTCCCTGTTGATCCTAACCCTCTTTAATTATCTTGAGTTTGATGATGAACATGATTAACTAGCTAAGTTTTAATCATGAGCAAACATATGAGTAAAAAGTTAAAGTACTAACAAATTACATTCCAAGTGTTGTAGAAATAAGTCAGTAAAATAGGTTAATTAAATTAGGGAAATAACTTCGAAGTGATGGATAGCATATACAAGATTACATCAAGTTAAATTCCACCACAATTAAGATTTCAAAGAAAGAATAACTAGTAAATGTTCTAAGAAAGACAATTCTAAACTAAGAAAAGGATTTCAGATGCATTAGAATACTTCTGCAATCAAGGAAGAAGTTCAGAATATAAAGAAGCATTCAGAAGATCTGAAAGTCAAGTCTAAAGGAACAAAAGCTATGTCCAAAAGCTTTAGAGGATGCTTCAGATGGTGGACACGAACTTCAAAGGTGGGCTTGAAGTCTAAAGAATTCAAAAGTTAAGTTCAAACTATATTGAAGCTATCAGAAGGTTTGAAAGTTACGTCTAAAAGTTTCAGAAAAAATTCAAAAAGAGAAGTCCATGCTTCAGAGGTTAGTAGGAACAACTCAAAGTCAATTCAAAAGCAAGGAAGTCCTTTAGAAGATGCTTCAGATGATAAACATAGGCTTAAGAAGAGAAAATATAGCTAGTGGAATAGTTAGTCACCAGAAGGAACTTCAAGGTTAAGTAACTAACTTCAAATGATTTGAAGTGCAATGCTGGAACGAGGTTCAAACTAAGCTAAAGTTCAGAAGATCTAAACAAGAGCTTCAGAATCTCTAAAATTAAATATGGCAATGGTAACTAACAAGGCAATCCACCTTCAGATGTTTTGAAGTTTAACTTTAGAATTTCTGAAGCATACTTATAAAGTAGATTACATTGAGTGTAAAAAACATAATCTGAAATGGTCAAAAAATTGCTAGAAGTACTCATTAATGGCTAAGAGATCTTCTGAGTGTATAAAAAGGTGATTCAAACCATTAGAAGAGTAATAGTTGAGTGATTTAACATGATCATTTACAAGAGAAATAAAATTTTTCTTCCATGCCTTCAACTCCATCTATGAACAACTCTGAAACTACATTTAAGGCTCAATCTACATCGATTCTCAAGGAGTTTGAATTCATTACTCTTAATTGATATATCATTTATTGTATTGAATTATTTTGTATATGAATAGCCTAAGTAAGAGGTAATTTTGTCATACAAGTTTATTACTATTTTATATTTTTGCAAACAAGGGGCTTACAGTGACATAATGTTTATTACAATAAGTAGGAAAAACTTGTTGGGTTTGTAAGAGTTAGTTAGTGAGCTTGGAAAACCACTATGTATTTTTTATATGAGTGTTGATTAAAGTGTTAGTGAAACTTAAGTGCATAGAGAAGTGGCGTAGGAACCCAAGTTGGGCCAAACCACTTTAAAAACCACTGTCTAAGTGTGTTGCATCATTCTCCTTATTATATTTTAGTACTACTATTTTAATTTGGCCAAAATTTTTAAAAGCTCAATCCATCCCCCCTCTTGAGCTACCGTAAGTAAAGGACCAACACTCCCTACACAAAAAGGATGAAATTTTAAAGGACTTTATTATTTAGGATCTTGTTGCAGATGAAAGGGCTTCTTCTTCTTGGGGGCATGTAACACTCTGCTCTACCACCCTATGTGCTATGACCATGCTACTCCAGGGCAGATGCGGAACGCTGCCATTTCCCTTTTTCATAAGTGAAATCTTATCATATTCTCACAATTTCCCTTAGAATTAGGGAGATTGTGAGAATATGGTAAGATTTCCCTTATGAAGAAGGGAAATGATAGCATTCCACATCAGGCCTAGGGTGGCATGATCAAAATGCATTGGGTGGAAGTGCAGGGTGTTACAGGGTGTTATCTTTATCTCCAAGAGGAGAGTCTAAAAGTTAGGTTGTAAGTCCCATTTTCATAGCTAGTTGTCAATGTCTTGCTTGATCTTAGTCTTGCCCCAAGTTTAGCTCATGTTAAATGCCTAGGTGACTCTATTCATGATGCAAGCATGTGCTTGGCTTCATGGAGGTTCCATGAGTGCAACACCCTTTGAGCTCTTCCACAGACTACATGATGCTAGCACTCTAGGGTTTTACTCTTTCAAAGCCATTAGATCGGCTCTGGTACTAGAGAAGAAGTCATCTAACCAATACTTAAAAATAGCATTTCTTCTTCATAGTGCCTAGAGGCAACAAGGAGAATAGCAACACCTAGGTCTTTGCTTCTGAGTGGAGTAATGTTTGGCCTCACTATTTCTCCCCCAATGGCCTAATAGAAAGTGATCAAGAGACATAGAGGATTCTAGTTGCAATGAATCACTCCAAGGCCCTTATTGCCTGCAAGTAATGGGGCTCCAAGCAAGCTTTAAGAGATGCCTAGATTATTAGCTCTTCGAGAAAGTTCAATACTAGTGTTGCCCATTATCCCCACCTCTTTAACTGAGAACTCCTATATTCAAGGAGTGAGAGAGAGAGGGGGGGGGGGGGGGGAAGGCGATGGCATGAATGATAGCTAACTGTGCTCAGCTTAGTCTTAAAGTTTCTAGTCTATATTGGGTCATGGCTTTAGCCCACTTAAAGAAGAAGGTGGCATGGAAGAAGAGGAAGCAAAAAATTTCAACCCTCGCTAAGATCATTCCTTCTGCCACTAGTGCTTAGGTTTCTCCAAAATCTCCCTCTACTAAAGGTTCAAAAACCTTCAAAAGTCAATGTGGTTGTGACAAAGTTGTTGAGTTTTATAGGCCAAGAGTTTCTTATGTCACCTAGTGCGAGTAGAGTTGTCGGTAGCAAGAAGACTTCAGTCATAGGTGGAACCTCCACTAGCCTTTTCCTTTCAAGTCCACTTCTTTTTGAGAGGTACATGTGAAAGAAAACTTACTAGCAGACACATGGATGGTGGTCTAACATTAGGAAGATGGCTTAACCATAATTACTGATCTTCATTCTAGTGGATAGCTTTAACATACTACGATGCTGGAAGTTGTAGCGAGACCTTCTAGTATCATTGACCATGACGATGATGCATTGGCTTCTGATCCTACACTGAGAGGTAACCATGGTGATGATTCGTCGGCTGCTGTGGGTAGGAACTTGGGCGATAGGTCCCTTAGTGGTGACCAATATAATACAATGGATGTTATCTTAAGTGTTGTTGTTGCTAATTTGATTCCTATTGTGCATTAAATTATGTGGTAAGATCATGCTAGCTCTGCCTCATCAAGGTCAAGGGGAAAAGCCAAGGTGGAAGAATCATCTCCAGTCCAATTAAAAACTTCTTCTTCCTCACCTGGGTCATCTCCTAATTCATCTAGTAACTAGTGACTTTGGGAGCACTTGTTTGCCCTTCCTCATCCTCTCACCTTCCTAAGGTTGTTGTCTTACCACATCCAAATTTACCTCTACTAAGTTGCCTTCTACTTCCTTTTCATTTGGTCAATTCAGTCCATCTATGACACTATTGACTTCCTCTACGCCTCCTACTATTGCTATTTGGTTGGGTGATTATGCTACTAATTTTGATTTACACTAGGATCCCTTCGATGTTCTTCATAAGACATGGGATAACTCTCATTATCTCTTCGACTTCCTCACCTCTATTCAAAGGAGGAGAATTAGGAGACTTCTCACCTGATGGATATCATCAAAGGCTTGAAGAATGACTTGGGCAAAAATAAATTGCTTGTCCACTAGTTCTCCTTTATCTTGGAGCACACCCAAGAGCAGCATGCAAAGACCACTTTGGAGCTTGGAGAATGACTTGGGCAAGAAAGAATTGCTTGTGTGCTAGTTCTCCACTGGCTTAAAGCATGCCCAATAGTTGCATGCAAAAACCAAGTTGGAGCTTTGTATAGCACTAGAGGAGATATCGACCTCGAAGAAATGAGAGACTTCTGCTAAAAGGGATGCTATCAAAGAATCTATGCACTCTCTCGAACTTAAGTTAAAAATCTTTTTGATTATTCCTAAAGAGTTGGATGAAGCTTTCTTAGTAGTGCAAAGTGAATAAAGGAAGCCATTCTGCATGCCCACACTAGTCTCAATCTTCTTGCCATAGAGTTACTCTGAAGGAGGAGGGCTTGACCCTAATTTTTTATGTACTTATCATATTCTCACAAGTAATGAACATACATTTCATTCATCTCTTGTTATAATTATTACCTCAGTTTGTAGTTGTTGTGAACTCAACTTGTTCTTTGCTTATGGCTTATGTGATTCCATGAGTTTGAACAAATAGCTTTCTGTTGGTTTTTAGCCATTCCCAAACTCTTTATAGCCTTTTATAACCCTTCACAACCTCAACCTCATTGCTCGAGCTTAGCGAAGTGGCTACTTTTGCTTGCATTCTTCATCATGCTAATTTTTACATACAAGCTTGCTAACATAACCAAGTAGGTTTGTCATACTGATTTTCATGCATAGGCTCGTTAGTATAATTGAGCAAGTTTTCTATGCCAATTTTTGCACCTAGTCTCATTGACATAACTAAGAGGGTTAACTGTATTAATTTTTGCACATAGGCACATTGGTTCAACGAAGCAAATTTGCCATGTTAACTTTTGCGACCAAGCTTGTCAATATAACTAAGCAAGTTTACTATACCAATTTTCACACCTAGGCTCATTGATACAACTGTTCGGGTTCGACATGCCAATTTTCACACTTAGGTTTATTAGCATCATTGAGAAGGTTTTTTATGCCAATTCTAGTGCCCAAGCTCATCGGCACAACCAAATGGATTCACCATGTCAATTTTTGCACCCAAACCCATTGACAATATCAAGAGAGTTTGTCATGCTAATTTCCATCCCTAGGCTCATTAATAGAGCCAAACAACTTTGCCTGCCAATTTTTACACTCAGGTTTGTTGACATAATTTAGTGGATTCACTATGCTATAAGCCAAGAATTCAAATGAAATGAAGATTTTTCATTGATATGAAAACGTTTTTTTTACAACTTAGTCATTTTCTTGATGACATGATAGTTTATATTTTGTTCACTAATTTAACTTATTCAAATATCCAACTCTAAGCATAAAATCTTCTAAGGTTATTAGCATTCCATATCCAGGAAAGATTCGTGTTGTCCATTTATTGTAGCTTGTATGCGTTGCACATAACTCTCTCTTTACCTAATAGGGTAATTTCCATTTTTGTGATAGTTTTCCCATAGGATTCCTTCATTCGGATATAGTTTGCCTTATCGATAACTAGGTCTCCCATGGAGAATGCCTTAGGTTTAACTTGTGGGAGTTGTAGCACTTTGGAGCTCTACGAATGCAGCTTTCCAATTGAATCATTACTTGCACCCTTGTCTCATCTACTCAGTCCAAGTTTGCTCACCCTCTCAACTCTTTGAATTCCACATTAATTTCTCCTATTCTAAGAGAGTTAAATAACATTTCCACTAGTACGATAGCTTTAGAGCCATAAGTGAAGCTGAAAGGAATTTTGCCTATCAGTCTCCTTAGGGTTGTCCTGTAGGCAAATACAACTTTGAAGAGCTTTTCTATCCATGTTCCCTAGGTGTATAGCATCCTTTTTCAAAGCCCTTCAAGGATGGCTTTATTTGCTTCTTTTCCTTGCCTATTCACCTAGGGGTATGCAAATGATGAGAATCTTCTTTTTATCCCAAGTAAGCTCCACTAGTATGATATCTTCAATGCCATAAGTGAAGTTAAAAGGTGTTTCACCTATCAATATCCTTTAGGTAGTCCTATAAGCTCATAGAAATTTGGGGAGCTTTTCAACCCATGTTCTTTGCATGTCTACCATCCTTTTAGAGCCCTTTAAGGGTGGCTTTATTCATAGCTTTCACCTAACCATTCACCTAGGGGTATGCAACTAATTAGAATTTTCTCACTACTCCCAAATTGGTGCAGTATGTGGGGACTTCCTCAGTCTCAAAACCATTGTTAGACACTATCACCCTAGGGATTCCAAATTGACACAACAAGTTTGTCTTAATAAAGTTGTGGACATGTGTCCCTATTTTTATCGCCATTGCCTCAACCTTCACCAATTTACTGAGTAGTCTAAGGCTGTACCTCTTCCTCTTCCCCTCCATGGAAATAAGATAATGATATCCATTCCCCACTATTGGAAGGGACAAGGAGATGAAATGGCTTGTATCTAGGTTAGTGGAAGGTGAGTTAGCAAAGATTTGGCAATTTCTGCATTCTGGTACTAGGTTTTGAGCATCCTTCTTTATCATTGGCCAATAAAACCCATTTCTTAATGCTTTCAAGGCTAGCATCCTAGATAGAATGGTCTCCATAGTGTTCCCCATTGTGGATTTCTCTTAAGACCTTTGATGCTTCTAATGGTGGCAAGCACTTTAGGAGAGGTTGGAAGTATCCTCTTTTATATAGTATTTTATCGCTCATGTAGTATGATTGTGCCTTGATGATGAGTTTCTTTTATCCCTTTGGATCTTTAAGAAGGATGTTCTCATATAGTTATTAGGTGATCAAGGCCATTCAGTACACTTCCTTGTCCACCAACATATACTTTATTCCCCTAGAGTTTGGGTACCTTCTGCGTTCGATGAAAATCATCCTTTCTTTAAAGAAGTTTGCCATGGCTAGCCTAGATAATGCATCAACCTTGGTGTTTTTTGCCCATGGCATTTGAGTTAGATTGAACTCATCAAAGTGGCTCAAAAGCTAAGTCACCTTCTCATGGAATCTAGCCATATCTTCTTCTTTGGCTTCAAACTTCCTATCATTTTGTTTGACCACAAGTTAGGAGTTGTTGAAAGCTTTTAGTTGAGATGCATGAACTTCCTATGCTAATTCAGTCCAATGGGGCTTCATAATTGGCTTCATTGTTTGATGCTAAGAACTCAAACCTTAGGGCGTATACAAAGACCATGTTGTCAAGCCTTGTTTAGATGAGTTCGGCTCTACCCCCTTGCTACCTGAAAGAGCCATCTATGGTAGTGTTAATACAAATACATCTTTGTCCTGACCATTATGGTCAACTTGATGTTTGACATTTGATGTTTGGTTGTCAATTGTGCATTTCATGATGAAATTAGCCAGGACTTATGCCTTGATTGTGGGTCTAAGCTTGTAGTTGGTCTCATGTTGGATGAGTTTGACCATCTACTTTACAATCCTTTTATTACTCTAAGTTTTTGGAAGACTTGCCTCAAGGATTGGTCGATGATGATGACCACTAGATCTGCTTCAAAGTATGGCTTTAGAAACGTAGCCATAATCAACATTGCAAAGGCAAATTTATCAACCTTCATGTATTGCACCTCTACTACTTTGAGGATTTTGCTGACATAGTATTTTGGTCTTTGAATCTTGCTTTCCTTTGTCACCAACATAGAGCTCATTACCTTGGCAATCATTTCCAAGTACAAATACAATGTTTCTCCTATTGTCAAAGCTAATAGGAGCATCAATCTGACAAGATATTGATTGAACTATTGAAAAGCCTTTTCACACTCCTTTATCCACCAGAAAGCCTTCAGCTTTCTTAGGACTTTGAAGAATGACAACCCTTTCTCTAACAACTTTGCTAGGAAGTTGTTCAATGCAATTATCTGACCAACTAGTTGTTGTACCTAGTGAACAATCGTAAGAGACTTCATATCAAGAAGTTTTTGGATTTTATTAGGATTCAATAAAACTAAGGAATTTTTTCTACAATGACTTTGAAGGAACACTTCTGCTAGTATAATTTCATATGATACTTTTTAAATTTATGGAAAGTCCCCTCTAAATTTGTGACATGGTTGATGCCTTTCTAGCTCTTCACCAAAATGTTGTCAACATAGACCTTAACATTCCTCGTGATCTGGTCTTTGAAGACTCTATTGATTAGAAGCTAAAAAGTCGCTCTTACATTCTTTAAATCAAAGGGCATTACTATATAACAATACATACCTCAATTCATCATGAACACTATCTTTTTTCTTTCTTTCTTGTGTATGTTGATCTAGTGGTACCTTAAAAATGCATTCATAAAACTGATCCTTTCAATGTTAGCTATAAAACTAGATCATCTATCTGAGAAAGCAGGTAATAATCCTTCAGGCATTCCTTATTCAAGTTAGATAAGTAGACACACATTCTCCACTTGCTAGACAACTTCTTCACTAAGATGACATTGGCGAGCCATTTTAGGTAATGCATAGATGAATAACTTCTACATGTTAGCCTTATTAGTCATCATCTTTCCAACAAGAAAAATGTTTCATTTGCTTAATTGGTGATAACAGGGATTTAGTGAGAGCTTGTGCTCTATCACTGTCTATCAATCCTTGGCATCTCTTTTGGGGTAAATGCAAAGACATCTATATTTTTTCTAGAGAAAATCAATGAAAGACCATTTCTCACCAGCAAAAAGGGAATTTTTTATGTAGATTTTCCTTTAAAGAAGTGTTAATTAATTGTACTTCCTAGAGTTCTTAATAGGCTTCATTTGGTGGTCTTCATCTTTAGCCTCATCTATTTTCACTAGGAGAAGAACTTCTTTGTATTGTTAGTACCCAATTCAAGGGTATGGCAAAATAAGAATCCAAGAAAGATTAGGAGATTAAATGGAATGTGCAAGTGCAGAAAATGAATAGCAATGGAAATACATAAGAATTATAGTGGTTCGGGCCCACTTGGCACCTACTCCACTCTCCAAGGTTTCCCTAACCTTGGGTTTCACTGACAACATGTAGAATCACACCTCCCTTAGTTTCTAGGGATTATGAAGAACTCATACACCACCTAATTTCTCTGAGCTTACCAAGAACTCTATAATGTTGGTATCTTCGAACTTACTAACAAACTCTTTACATTCATATCAATGCTACAAGGATCCCCTATTGAACCAAAATGGTGTATGTGGTAAACAGCTAAGTTTTGATGATGAACAACAACATACGAGTGAACAATTAAGGTACTAAAAGTTGTATTCCTAATTACTGCAGAAACAAATGTAAATGATATTAGGCAAATAACTCAAATATAATGGATAGCGTATATAAGGAGTATATCAGGAACAAGATCCTCTACATTGAAGGAAGACAAGAGTGCTTAAAAAAGAATGACACTAAAAATTTAAAAGGAAGCCATAAAGCATATCTAAAGCCATGATGTTCAAGCCTCTATAAGTGTCCAAATGTGATTTAATTATTTGGTCCATGCACTCAAAGATACACTTCATTTGAAAGACACACTAGTACCAGAAACATTATAAGGCGCTATAGATAAAGCTTCAATTACTGCAAAAACCTTCTCAGACAAAGATTACCTCAGCTAGATTTGGACAAATTGTTCTCCAACTTTCTACATAGATGAGTCAGACAAACTCATCATATATAACATTCGTCCATGACAAAAAGACAAATTCAGATTTTAGAAGCAAGAGATAAAATTGAATTGAACTCAGACAAATGCAAAGCTAAAGATGAAGTCAAACTGACTAAGTATTTATCTCTCATATGAAGTCTATCTCAAACAAAAGGAGAACAAGGAAATCATCTGCAACAACTACAGACAAAGTGAAAGACAAAGTAGAAGTGGCATAGTGGACTCAGATGAATCTGCACAGACAAATTGAATGCTCAAACAAATTAAAAGAAGAAGCTACTTCATCCGATGGAAAATTGAACAAGACATGGTCTATGCATCCCAAATTCATCCGTAGCTCTCTACAGACAAATCAAAATACAAAGTTACTTCATCTGTCACACTTTTAGAAAGAAACTTTGTCCATGCCATCAAGCGTTGTTTGTAACTTACTATGGACAAATCAAGAGACAATGTTGCTTCATCCAATAAACATCTACCGAAGAACTTCGTTTGCATCATCAAGAGTCATTTGTGACTTTTCACAGACAAATTAAAAGATAAAAAAAGGGCTATAATGGACTCAGACAAACTTGCACAGACTAAATGAAGCTACTTATTATGGATAAAGATAGCTACACTCTTTGGACAAAATCTCTTATGGACAAATCATATTAACTTTGGACAAAGTATACAAGCTTAATATGGAAAGAAATTCAAAGAAAATCAATCTCTGTTCTAACAGAGATTCCACTCTCAAAGGCTACGTCCCTTTAAGTTTAATATGCATCTTTCTAAAAGAATGAAAGAGTCAGTCATGTATAATGCTCTCATCCGGTGTTTGTCAAAACCAAAATGCATCTTCTTCGAGGTTGGTGCTACAGGATTTCCAACTAGAACAAGTTTATCAAGAAGATAACTTTTTAATGGGAGAAAATTCAGAATGATCTTCAACATTCAATGGAAGCTATCTATCTCCAACGAGCAAAAACTTTTTAAGCAGTATAAAGGTAGTGCAGTGTCAATGAAGAAGGTTGAGGAAGTTGAGAGAAGGATGAAAAAAGAAAAGAGCTTAAATGAGTATCTTCTCTCAATTAAATAATGCTTCCTTCAAGATATTCAATCTCAATTACACTGGTAGATGATGAGCTTCAAAGATATATCATTATCATATTTCTGGAGTATTGATATCTTCTATACTTCAACATGTAATCATTTTATGTATGTTTAAACCTTGTACAAATCAACCTAGTATAGAGGCAAAGTAATGTACAACTTCAATGTTGTTCATCGACCATATGAGTTGGTGGTGAGCTCAAGAAAATCATTAAGTTTATGCCCCTTGGAGCTAGAATCAAATAAAGCGTTGGGAACACTATGTTTATACCCCCTAGAGCTGAAATCCAGAAGAGTGTTAGGAACACTATGTTTATGCCCCCTAGAGTTGGAATCTAGAAGACTATTAGAAACACTAATTTATACCCCTTAAAACTGGAACCTAGAAGAGTGCTGAGAGCACTAGTTATTCCACCTGGAGCTGAAATCTAGATGAGTGCTAGGAGCACTAATATATTCCATTATGAGTAATAGTGGAACCCAAGGTACAAGGAGAGTGTGCTCTTGGAAGAGTGGTGCCACGCCCAAACCACTATAAAATTCTCTTATGTTATGTGTTGCTTGATTAGCCTCTATTCCTTTACAATGTAATAATTTTATTTATTCATAATTTTTATATGCTCAATTCAACTCTTATGTCTTGAGCTACCAACCATATGGGACCAACATCCCCTTCATAAGTAACAAAAATCCTAAAAAACTAAAATAAGAATGTAGAAATGTAATGCCCCTAACTAAGCAGAGATATACATAGTATATGCTTAAGAGTGAAGATTATTCAATGAATATAAAGTGATTTAAACTCCTCTTGTGTCAAATTTGATATATCTTTAAACTCGTCGATTGTTGAAGTGGCTTGGAGTGAATGCATTGGGAAACTTGAATAAGTTCTTATGATTGTTTTATGTTTATCTTATGAAACCCTCACACATATCTCTTCTTCTTCAATGGAACTTATATTTATAAGTTATGAGGCCTTTGGCATTTGGAAGAGGACCATTTGAAATGTAGCCATTGTGAAATGTCACCTCAGATTTTTGACTATTATAACTTTAGACCTTTATAGATATAACCTCTCCTTTGTTGGTCTCTTATATAAATAAATGTGGCCTCTAAAGAACTCTATAAGTCCCCTCTATCCATGCCTCTATAGAATATGGTCTTTGTAAAGTCCACTAAAAACCTCTGTGGAGTCTCTATAGACATTTGGACATCGTGCCTCAGAATACAAGGCAACGAGTGCTATAGACCTCTATTGCCTTGAGCTTTCCTCTAAAGCTCTCCTTTACCAGTCTGATACTTCAAAAGCATTGATACAATGGCCGTACAAATCTATGTATCCCTTCTTGTCTCCTTTTCAGGTCCCTTTATCATTCAAAATTTTAGTAAAACTTCATTATCTTAAGCTCAAGTCATTTACAAGTTTTGTTGTTAACAAAAACTATACACCTGGACTATGGGATCTATGTTGATTGTTCTTGACTGCTTTGATGCCATGTGGTGTTAGGAACTTCATGGTTAGGTGCAAGATGGAGATGATGGCCCTAAGAGAGTTAAGCACTAGCATCCTAATGATAGCATTATAGACCAAGGGAATTTTCACTATCAAGAAGTCAGTGGTCACTAAGGCCACAGTTTGGTAATCTCCTATAGTTAGTGTTGTGGTCAATAACCCTTTAGCCATCAATATGGAATTATTAAAGCTAATTGAATACTTCTTTCTAGGCTTTAGTGCTTCCTGTGCAGTTCATGCTCTAGAAGGCATCCTAAATAAGCAACTCAAGAGAGCTTCTCGTGTCAACTAGTAGTTCAACTACCTTGAAGTTGTTAACTATTTTGCCATAGATTTTCAGTGTGGTTCTTGCTCATGGTTGTTTAGTCCTAAGGCCTCCTAGTATGTGCAAATCCTACCTATGGTCATGCTCTCGACGCCTTACTTTTGTGGTTCTATTCCCTCTATCAACGTACTTCCCCAATATGGCCCTTGTCTTTGTGATAAAGATAGTATTTATCCATATTCCCTCATCTAAGCTAACCTTGATTTTATCAAGAGCTAGGAGAAGGTTTTCATCTTTACTCTCCATGAAGATTTATTGCATGGATTTATTTAGGAGAATGAAGTCCGCTCAGGCGATATTGTTATCATGTTACCTCTTGTCCTTTTTTTGTGGTGCTGAATCCTCGTGATGCCCCTTGGCTTGGAACATACTCTCTTTTGTCAACCTCTAGACCTCTTAAACTGGGATGAATTTGCCAACCCTGCCCATAAACTTGGTAAGATGCTGAACCAGGAAAGTTATCACAAATTTACATAGCTCCCTTAGGCCTTGCCTAACTGTTTTAATTGCAAATCTAGGGAAAAGTTTTGGAATTTCCAGGGTAGCATTCCAAAAGTGATGCACCCAATACTATAGGATTTAGATTTGTATTTGTATTTACTCTTCATAGTTGCTAATTAACTTAGGGGTAGCCTTTGAACCACAAGGTGGCCTTGTTTACTAGGGTGGATGGGAAAATGAGACACTTAACTCTCTATACTACACCTATCAGGTCCATGAGCATGTTAAAATGTTGAACATGATTCTTTAGATCCAGGGTCCCATCTTCTAGTGCAAAGTTTGGCATTCAAAATTTGAATAATCTAGACGTCTAGTGAAAGGTGAATCAAAACACACATTAACCTTATGCTTTGTTTGTACTTACTCTTATTTGACAATGCTCTTATTCAAGGGTCACATTGTCATTGTAGTAATCAACCTCCTATAGGGATCAGCTTCTTACCTCTCTTCTATCCTAGCCATTGGAATAAGATTCTTGCAAGTGTTCTCTCTATGAGCCTTCTCCACCATGGTGGTGGTGATGGTGTTTGATTACCTCAAAGGAAAGCTTTCTGTTGTGGTAGAAAGGCCATAAGTTAGCATGTCCTGACCTCTCATTCAAAGATTTTGACCACCTTTCGTGATTCAGGTTACCCCTTCTGGATATATGATAAATTTACTCTGAGCATGCATCTTTTGTCATCAACTTTAGGCACGGTTGCCACATGGATGAGTATCAGCAATTAACTGCTTTTATTGGTCTTAGTTGCCTTCAACTTGAACATCTCAGATGATAATAGAGGTTATTGTTGGGGGTCTACTTGTTAGCCAAATTTTGAGAATTGAACCCAATAGTTTGGTATTGGCCTTAAGGATCTAGTTGGTTTTTTTCTAGGTATCCATCAATTCTTGCTACCATTTAAAATATATCAAGACATTGGTTGGTGTTTATTGTAAGCTGGCATTATTGTTAACATCAACAGTTGATTCTTAAATGGACTCTAGTAGTGTGCTCTTCAAGGGATGGAACTTTCCCTATTGTACTTTTCCCTATAATTGTGTTAACTTTTCCTATCATGTGTTTGATTCTAGGCCCCATGGTGGTTGCCAACTATTGATGATTAGTAATGAGATAGGTTTTGTAGGAGTTTGGACTAAGATGAACACACAGACCAACGACTTAGTAGGAAAGTACTCCGTGAAGCACACATATCAATGCCTATAAAATAAAGAAGGGGATACCTAGGCATAGCCCAGAATTCTCAACTCTGATCTTAAGTCAAGGACTATCCAAGAGGATAAAAAGAGACTAAAGAGAGAGTAGAAAGAGATGGGAAAATATAGTTGAGGTTGATGGGAGGAGGATCCTCTCTAATTAAACCTATTGCTAGGACTAATCACTTGTATCACTTGTCCCTTCCCCCTGACCTATTTACAACATTGGTTTGACAATAGTGGGTGTATCATGCAACTCGTCACATAATGCGTTGCTTGTGCCTGTGGAATAGTATTATTAGAAATTAATTTTATGCTAAGTCAATACTGCAACTAGGATGTATTTGTCTACTTGTGTGAACCTCCTTAGGCACTAATCTCCTTTTTATTTAGGTGCATGCACTTTTGATGCTAGCTTGTGAGCTTCAGGTGACTTCATTAGCCCATGTTGAATTCTCAGTGAGTTTAGTTACTATTTTGGCTAAACTAGCCTAACTCGACTTAAGACCAAAATCCTTAGTTCATATGGGCCTAGAAATAGTTACTTGGATTTGATATCTAGTAGTCATGTTCTCAAGCTTATGGAAGTCCTTGATTTATTATTAGTGTAGTGATACTATCTTTTTGAGCAACTTTGTAATTATCTCATCTCTAAGTCACCTCTTCACAATTATTAAACAACATTTCTAGTTGTCTTTACATTTTTTTGTATTCAATTATTTTCTCTATTTGAAAATTTTCTACCCCTAAATTTCATAAATGCAAGATCTAGTTTTCCTTAATTTCCATTTGAAATAATCAAACTTATCAAGAGTCATGAATATAGGATCAACAACATACTTCCTCTCATGGTTACTCTATAATCTTGTTTCTTAATGAATAACAAGATGAGATCTACTTAATCACTCTTTTGATTCATGTTCCTCAATGTTATTCATTTTACTTATCAACCCTCACAATGATGTTCACAAATAAGAATACTACTTGCATTTGTTCCCCTTGTGAATTTCAAACAATTCTATACATGGATTGACATGCAATCATTCAAGTAGCTTTGAAATTGAATTGCAACGAATAATTTTGGGTTGTCATTTTATTTGGCACAGGTTTATCTTTGTCATTCTTAACCTTTACCAAGCCATTCATCAATATTTTTCTTTCAATACTTCAATGGTTGGCATGTACAAGTGTTTAACTCCTTTGTGCCAAGACTAATAAGAATTTTCTAATAATTTTCATTAATAATGAATCAAGCATGAGTTTTCAATCAATTAGAGCATAGTTATTTTTTTGATATTGACACTTCAATCATTATCTCGTGGTCATACAATAATTTATAGTTCTAAATAAATTATTTTCCTCTTTGGCATACTTATACTCCAAAAATATTGATTATTAAATAATACATTGTTTCCTCATTCCTAATCGTCTCTAGGATTCTTTTTCATGTTTCAAAATTATATGATGAATTTGATTTGTCTTGATTTGTTCTAATCTAAACTTTGAAATCCTATTCATGCACAAGTGAATCTATATTAGAGGCTAACAAGTAAGATTCCAAATGCGAATTGTGACAGAATATAAAGAGATTTAAGTTTTGATTATCATACCTGCACTTATCTTTGACTTATTTGATCATTGTCTCATCTTCATCCAACATATAAGAACCATTTTTCTTTTTGTGGAGCTTGGAAATTTATCTTTTGTTCATCTCCTTTCTTCAATTCATAGCTCCTTGATGAGAATGAATCAATTATTCCTTTAAAGAGACAAATGTCCTTTCTGATAGTTTCCTCTTTTGATGTACTATTGTTTAAGGAAGACTATTCACTTTCTCCTTTAGACAAAAACTTCTTATTCATTTTCTTCGAACCCATTCCCCTTTTTCTTTTTCTTCTATTTTCTTTCTTTCTATTATGTTTCTTCTTTTTACTATCTCCCTTTTCTGCTTTTTTCTTTACATGCCCACCTTCAACTTTGGGACTTTTTTCCACATTCCCAATTTCATTTTCTCTAAAATCTCTTTTAGTAATTTCAAATTGTCCATCATTTTCATTTTTCTTTTGAACTTTTTCTTCGTTTTCAGTTTTTTTAGTTTCTTCTTCATTCTTCCTTTTTTTGTGAGGTTGCTACCCCTCAACCTGTGAGTATTGTTCTACATCATCATCTCTCATAGTCACAGATTCCTCATTTTTCTCCTCTTCTTCTTCTTTAGGAGATTGCTCCTTCTTTTCTTCTTAGTTTCCTACACTCAACTCAATCTCAATTAAATAGTTAGTTTCATTCGAGTGCAATTTAATTTGCCCCTCAGAAATTATCTTGAGCTTGTCTAAGATTTCCTTTGTTGTTTTACTAGCTAAGACATACTTGCATATAGTGGGGGCAAAGAGCATGTAGTAAGGCATTCATAGCCTTGAAATTTTCTTGTCGTGCTCTCTCTTCATCCTTAGTACTGCTAATGAAACAATTTTCGAAATCTTGATGTCATTGGCCATAAGTCTTATTTTTAACCTCCCCTTCCATTGACCAATATTTATTCCATCAAAATATGGAAGCTAGGTGGTGGATTTTCTTTCAATAAACATGAAGGATGATGACATTAGGTTAGCCAAATGGTTCACTACAATTGTTTATGTAGCCTGCTCTAATACCACTTGTTACTTCCCTTAGGCTTGGCTTAACCCAAGAAGGGAGGGGTGAATTGGGTTTATAAAATTTTCTTGCTTAACCCCTATTAATTTAGATTCCCTCTTTTAAATGTTTTGCTAAGGTATGTAATGGAATGTGAATGTTAAAATGTAAATAGCAACCAGTAAAGCAATCACACAAACCAAACACAATTTATAGTGGCTTGGGACAACCTCCCTACTCTACTCCTCCAAAAGCACACCCATTGTGCCTTGGGTCCCACTATCTCAAATAATGAAATATAATTAGTGCACCTATCACACTTCTAGATTCTAGCTCTAGGAAGCATAAATAATTTAGCAATTGATTGTAAGACACTCTCTGACAATCAAGTTGCTCTTCTTTATTCCAACTCAAGAGGCATAAACAACTTAGCAATTTATTATGAGACGCTCTCCAATGATTAAGTTACTCTTCTTGATTCAAACTCAAGGGGGCATAAACAATCTCAATTTTTGAGTCACCCTCCAACAATCATAGTTGTTCTTCTTGAGGTTTATCTCCAACACAAACTCAAGGAATTACACAAATAAAATAATAAAGAGATTGGGAATTTTCAACTGCTGGAGTGGCAAGTGAATCATAGGAGACTATGGCATTCAGTTGCAATTTGGCAGGCGATATGGCAAGTGGTTATGGTAATAATTGTGGTATGATCCTAGCTTTTCTCCCAAACTCATGTCTCCATCCATTGGTAGGAAATACCATAGGTGGCTATGGTATCAGTTGTGGTCCAAGCGGTATACGCAAGCGACATGGGTTTGCCAAGCAATTCTTCTTTTGATGTGGTAGGCAATAATTTCAAATGGCTGTAGTATTGGTTATAGATGTCCAGGGACTTCACTTCTTCCTAGAACATTGCAAGCAGTTTCCGTAGGCAACTGCGATTTGACTGTAAGGCAGGCGGTAAGCACGGGCGACTGCGATTTCGGCAGTGAACTTGCACTTTGGACTTTTGTACTTTTTATCTTTTGATAACCTTAATATTTTTCATTTATTTTCCATTGTGTTAATGTTATCATCAAAATATGATTGTCCACATGTCATTTGCAAGGTGGAGCATTCACAGGCAGGACTACAACAACCAAACTGCATTCCTTGACATTGAGGTTCAATCAATATGTTATGGATCCTTAACATTCAATGGCTAGTCATCTTAGGGTGATGTCAACCATGATCAAGAAAATGAAAATAATTTGTAATGATCTCATAAATGAGTAGCAAGTTTTGGCAGTCATTAGATCCCTACCTAAACCTTTGTGGAGCTAGGTAAAATTGTGCTCACACACAATGAGTGAACAGTGTAGGGCAAATAGGCCCCAACGCAAAGGTTAATATCAAAGAGCTTAAAAAGAAATGACAAAGAAGTATATTCTTCAAAATAAGAAAACCATTAATAATCATAAAGGAAAGTGTACTATAGCAAAAAATAAAGCCAAACACAAATGCTACAATTATGGACAAAAAGTCATTTTTCTCGAGAATGTTCTAAGCCGAAAAAGGTATGTCCTAAGCTTGTTCTTACAAAAGTTTTAGTTTATTTGTAGGTGTTTGTGGCTCATTCTCTCCTTGGTTAGATTGTGGACATGAGAGACATCAAACACATAGCATGTGATTGTGTTGGATTTTTAGAATACCATCGAGTCAAGGATATTATATCATGATGGGGAATGGAGAACAAGAAGAGGTTATAGGAGTCGGAACTTATTAACTCAATTTTTAAAATGGGTACACTTTACTCTTATGTGATGTGCTTCATGCACCCATGATCTAGTGTAATCTACTTCCAGTTCTAGTACTTATGTGTTGATCCTAACCCTTTTTAATTAACTTGATTTTGAGATGAAAGTGATTAACCAACTAAGTTTTGATAATGAGCAAATATGTAACTGAATAGTTGAGATACTAACAGTTACATTCCCGAGTGTTCCGGTAATAAGTATATAAATCAGATAAATTCAGCTAGTGAAGTAACTTCAGAAGTTTTGGCCAGCATGTTCAAAGATAATATCAAGGTGTATTCCACCACAAAGAGTTTACAAAGGAAGAAAAACTTGTGAATGCTCCAGAAAGACATTTTTGAACTAAAAGGAAATTTCATATGGACTGGGACACGTTTAAAGTCAAGAGGAGCAAACTCAAAATATGAAGAAGTTCAGAGGGTCTGAAAGATGAAGGCTAAAGACTGCAAGTCTAAGTCTGAAAGCTTTAGAGTATACTTAGAAGTTGCTTCAGATGAGAACTCAAGCTTCAAAGGGCAAACCACTGCCTATGGAAACTGTTTGGCATTAGAAGGGAGCTTCAGAGTAATTTCAAAGTTACTATAGATGTTTTGAAGTAAACTACAAAAGTAGACAAAGATAAATGCCAAAGTTCAAATGGTAAACATGAGCTTTAGAGGGGAACTTAAAGTCTGAGAATATGCTTAGAGGTGAAGTTCAAAGCATACTACACCATTAGAGGATCTGAATATTATGTCAAAATAATTTTAAAACATGTTTAGAGGTGAACACCATGTTTCAGAGTCAACAAAATCGACATGAGTTCATTTAGCCTCTTCAGAAGATATTCAAAGGTGTATTAGATGTGGAATACCAGAAGAAACATAGCCAATTGAAGAATCAACTTTCAGAGGGGTTTCAGAGAGTTTGAAGTCAGTTTCGGATGAGCTTTAGAGGAGAAATGTCAGTTGGTTAATATGTAAATGTTACTTTAGATGTTAAGAATTTCAACTTCAGATGTGCTGAAGCATGAAAAATTGATTATGTTAGTAGAAACCCATTGCTTTAGATGTTCAAAAGATAACATCAAAGGTGCTGAAGCATGAAGGCATAGCATTGAAGAATTCACAACACTTCAGATGTTTTGAAGCACTATTATGAAGGTGCCAATTTGAGTCATTAATGAAGCAGCACAAATTGTAATTTTTGTCACTTCAAAGGGATTGAAAACTTTCTTTAGAAGGTCTAAAGCAACAACAACACAAAACAGTGCAAAATTGCAAAGCTGGGTTTCTTTAGTGGGCCTGAAGTTGTTACTTCAGTGGGTCTGAAGAAACGATGACTCTAAATAGTGACACCTTCAAATTTTCTGAAGAAGCACTCCCACGACTACATCTCATCCATCTAGATGCTCTGAAGTCATTATTTCAAAGGCTTTGAAGTCATGGGAACAACACAACAGTTGAAATTTTAAGCATTTACCACGCATTTAATGAGCATCATTTTCCCAAATGGCTAGATTTTAAATCTTGGTATAAAGAGAGTTAATAGGGGATGTTCCAAAAGTATAGAAAGTTAGTTGAATGAAATCAAAGAGCATTTACACTAATACTAAAGTTTTCTTCCAAACATTCTAATTCCACTGTGCTCAAAGCACACTACTTTAACAATTTTTCTTGAGTCTGAATCTTCAATTCTTAACTATTTTCTTATTCATTATTATTTCTTTAAACCTTGTACAATCATCCTAAGTAAGACGCACATTTTTATACATGTTTTTTGGTTTCTATTATAGCAAGCAAGGGGCTTTTGATCAAAGTGAGTTCTTGAAAACCAACAAGTGTACTTTTGATCAAAGTGAGCTGATCAAGTGTAGTGGAACATGAGTGCAATGGAAAGACTGACTTAGAGAAGTGGAGTAAGTACCAAGGAAGGGCCAAACCACTATAAAAATACTTATCTTTGTGTGTTGTGTGATTTGTTCCATTCCTTTTCGGCATTATCTTTTATTTGGCCAAAATTTTTAAAAACCCAATTCACACCCTCCCCCCACCCTCTTGAGCTACCCATATTAAAGGGACCAACATTATGAACTTAGATTTTTCTTTTCAATTTAAGGATATGTGTTTGTCCATTTACATTGACAAAACATTTTATTATCTTGGTCATTTGAGAAACAATCTTTTTATGCTTAACTTAAATACAAAATTTTATGGTGATTTTGTAACTTATGTTGGTCCTTCTTCTTCTTCTTTTTCTTTTGTTCCTAATATTGTGTTTGAATTCATTAACTAACATGGTTGATTAAGATAGTGATACGTTCATAATTTCTGAAGAAGTGGCCCCATGACTGCACCCCGTCTGTCCAGATTCTTTGAAGTCATTACTTCAAATGCTCTGAAGTTGCCGGAACATCATAATGATTAGAAATTTGAGCATTTCCCATGCATTTAATGAGCATCATCTTCCTAAAGAAAGTCAGTTAAATGAAATCAAAGAGCCTTTACACCAACATGAAAGTTTTCTTCCAAAGATTCTAACTCCATTGTGCTACTCTCTGATACAAGCATTCAAAGCACACTACTTTAACAATTTTTCTAAAGTCTAAATCATTAGTTCTTAACTATTTTCTTATTCATTCTTATTGCTTTAAATCTTTCACAATCTACCTAAGTAAGAGGCACATTTCTATACATCTTTTCAAGTTTCTATTATAGCAAGCAAGGGGCTTGCTGTCTATTTGTATTAATTACAGCAAGTTAGACTTGCTGGGAAATTTGTGAGAGTTGGTTAGTGAGATCATGAAAACTAACAAGTGTACTTTTGATCAAAGTGGGCTAATCAAGTGTAGTGGAACCTGAGTGCAATAGAAAGATTGACTTAGAAAAGTGGAGTGGGTACCAAGGAAAGGCCAGACCACTATAAAAATATGTCTTTGTGTGTTATGTGATTTATTTCATTCCTTTATGAAACTATTGTTTATTTGGCCAAAATTTTTAAAAATCTCAATTCACCCCCTCCCCACCCCACCTCCTGCCCTCTTGAGCTACCATCTGCATGGGACCAATAATTGATATCAGAGTAGGCATCACATATTATTTTTGATTATCTGCATATATAACTTGTGAAGAGATCCCTAATGGCTAACATATTCCACAACACCATTGTTGAGGGACAATCCACTTCTAGACCCCCATTTTTTTATGGAACCAATTATGGGTACTTGAAGAAGCAAATATAAAATTAAATGATTGTCACAGATTACCAGTTGTGGTTGATAATTAAAAATAGAAAGGTTGTCCTCAACACTGAAGATAAGTATACCCCTAAGTACATACAAGAAGCAGAAAAAGATGCCAAGATAAAAAAAAATTTGCCTCACCATGCCCTTTCCCCCTCAAAATTTGAAAAGATTTCATCTTATGATTATGCCAAGGATGTCTAGGACAAGTTAGAGGTTGTACATAAAGTAACTAACCAGATCAAAGAGACCAAACTTAGCATTCTTATACATTCATTTGAATCCTTCAACATGCAGGAATTAGAGACAATTTCAAACATGTTTGGAAGGTTTTAGTAAATCACAAACAGTCTGAAGAGTCTTGGAGAAAAGTATGAAGAACCAAAACCTATCAAGAAGTTTCTAAGATCTCTTCCTAAGGACTAGATGCCTAAAGTTACTGCTATTTAGGAAGCAAAGGACCTAGATAAGATGAGTGTTGAAGAACTCATGGGTTCCCTTATAACCCATGAAGTTCTACTGAAACATAGAAACCCAAAAGAAACTAAGGGAAACAGAGCCATTGCACCAAGAGTATAATCATACAATGACTATCAAAGTGAAGTGTCCACAAGTGGAGTAGATGACAAAGACACGAGAATGATAAACAAAATATTCAAGGCCATGCTTAAGAAGAAGACTGGAAGTAGTTCAAGAAAATTATAGAAACAAGGACAAGAAGAAAGAAGTCCCCATATGCTACAACTACAGTAGACCAAGAACATTGAAGTATGATTGCCTTCAAACATAAAAGAAGTAAGGAGATCAACAAAAAAAGAAATACAACTCCTACTTCGACAAGAAGAACAACAATAATAAAAATAACAAAAGCAGCAAGAATTTTGAGAAGAAAAAAAAAGCTCTAGCTACTAGGGAGATGCTATTGAATTTGACAAATGAAAGCTTCAATGAAGTTGAAGAAGAATATGAAGTATAATTTAGCATCCTCTCACCAAGAAGAGATCAGGAGGAACACCACATAGGAATCAGCTTCATGGCCATCCATGAAGCTTTGGTAATTTCTGAAACCAAATCTCCCAGCGCTAAACAAGCATTAGAAGAACTTTATTATAACTTCATGGCTCTGAAATCCAAGCATAAGGAGATCAAGAAGGAGGTTAAAAGATTAACTAATGAATACTCCAAGAATAGAGAAGAAAATATTAAGCTCAAGAGTAACCAATGCACCATTAAAGAACTTGAGCAAGTTAAGGCAGAGAATAATGCCCTAAGAAAGACCTCAACCTCCACTTTATTGAGAACAAAACCTAAGAAGAAAGGTGGATAGCAATAAAAGAGATAAAATTATAATTCTGGATGAAAATAATGACCCAAATAGACCATGATTTGGGTACCTAAAGTAGTTGCCAATGTTGTAAATGCAATTCTAGATTAGTGGTACCCAAGAAGTAATGGGTACCAAAATTTTTTGCCACTAACTCCACCTAGACCCATTCTCAAATGGGTACCAAAGATTAAAGCTTAACCTTATCATTATAGGCATGATTGAAAACCATAAGGAGTAACCATAAGGAGCATATGGTACATTGATAGTGGTTGCTCAAGACACATGATAGGAGAGAAGGAGTTGTTCACAAAGCAAAAAAGAAAAAAGAATGGTGGAACAGTGACCTTCAGAGATAATGGGAAAGGTAGAGTGGTTGGAATTGGTAAGATCAGTCAACCATAATCTACTATCATTTCTAATGTCTTGCTTGTAGAAGGACTAAAACATAACCTGTTGAGTGTGAGTCAGTTCTATGATAGTGGTTACAAGATTATGTTCGAATCTCACACATGTTCAGTCTTAGATGAGTCTAACTCAGTTTTAATTCTCGATAGAAGGTATAGAAATGTATATGTTATAGATTTGTGTGATATCCAAGCCAAGTATCTAATCATTAGCAATGATGAGTCCTTGTTGTGGCATAGAAGATTAGGACATGCCAACAAAGAAATGATTGAAAAGCTATACCATAAGGACCTTATTATTGGTGTACCAAAAATAAAATTTAACAAGAAACAATTGTGCAATACTCGCTTGAAAGGAAAGCAAGCAAAAGAGTCCTTCAAATTCAAACAAAGAGGTTTACATAACTAAACCACTTTAGTTGCTACATATGGACCTAGTTAGACCAACAAGAACTAGGAGTCTTGGAAGAAAACATTATGCATACATCATTGTAGATGACTATAGTAGATAAACCTGGATAATGTTTCTTACATCCAAAGATGACGCTTTTTCATTCTTTGAGATCTTTACCAAATGTGTGCAAAATAAACAACACTCTCATATTGTTGCCATAATGAGTGATCATAGTTGAGAGGTTGAAAATAATAGGTTCATTATTTTTCATGAAAGCAATGACATTTTTCAAACATTCTATGCACTAAGAACACTCCAAAGAGTGGCAAAGAGGAAGAACAGATCCTTGTAAGAGATGGTTAGGATAATGTTGAGTGATTTTCAATCTGACACAATATTTATGGGCTAAAGATATGAACATTGAATGCTATATTATTGACCATATCTATGTTAGGCCAATACTCAACAAAACACCATTTGAATTGTATTATGGAAAGAAGCCAAACATATAATATTTTTTACATATTTGGCTCTAAATGTTTCATTCTTAATAATGGTAAAGGAAACCTTGGGAAATTTGATAATAGATTTGATAAAGGTATTTTCCTTGGATACTCCATTGTTAGTAATGCATTTAGAGTCTATAACCTGAGTAATAGATCTGTTAAAGAATCTGTGCATGTTAAATTTGATGAAAATACTAACTATTCTAAAAGAATTTGTGATTTTGATGATGAGATAGATAAACACACAACAACGGTGGAGAAGATAAACCTACAAGATAAAGAGAAACTAACTCCACATTCAGAGGCAGTGTTGGATGAAGCAGAAAATCAGAATGAATCATCCAATAGTGAGGTAATGATGAAGGTAACACTTCTTTTCCTAAAGATTGGAGGTGCATGCATGATCATTGAGAAAACTAAATAATTGGTGATGTGTATGATAGACTTAGGACTAGATCTTCTTATCATCAAATATGTGGTAATTTTGCCTTCATTTTTCAATTAAAGCCAACTTGCATAGAAGATGCATTAGTAGATGAAAATTAGATTTTAGCTACGCAAGAAGAATTAGACAAGAAAAGACCCATGGACAATTATTCCAAGACCAGACCATCAATCTATTATAGGAACTAAATGGGTCTTTAAGAACAAATTTGATGAATCTAGAGTAGTAGTGAGAAACAAGGCATGATTAGTAGCAAAGGGGTATTGTCAAAAAGAAGAGATTGATTTTAGGAGTCATATGTCCCTATTGCTAAGATAGAAGTCATTAGAGTGCTATTAGCTTTTGCATCCTAAATGAATTTCAAGCCATATTAAATGGATATAAAGAGTGCATTTCTAAATGGTTTCATAAATGAAGAGATTTATGTGGAACAACTCCCTGGGTTTGAAGACCCTTATGATCCAAACCATGTCTTCAAATTCAAGGAAGACCTTTATGGTCTTAAATAGGCTCCTAGAGCTTGGTATAATAGGCTAAGCAGATTCTTAATTGAGAAAGGTTTCTCAATGGGTAAAGTAGATACTACACTCTTCATTAAGCATTCATGAATGACATTTTGACAATTCAAATTTATGTTGATGATATTATTTTGGGAGCTATTACTGACAAATTATGTCAAGTGTTTTTAAAGGTTGTGTAGGGTGAATTTGAAATGAGCTTGATGGGAGAACTAAACTTCTTTTTGGGATTGCAAGTAAAGTAGATTAAAGAATGAAATTTCATCCACCAAGCCAAATACACTAAAGAGCTATTGAAAAAGTTCAAGTTAGATGAAGGAAAAGCTTTTTGGACACCAATAAGCACATCCATCAAAATGTATAGAGATGAAAAAGGTAAACCTACGTGTCAAAAGTTATATAAAAGCATGATAAGATCTCTTTTATACTTAACTACCAGGAGACCAGACATCATGTTTAGTATCTGTATGTGTGCTAGATTGTAGTCAAATCCTAGAGAATCACATCTTATTGTTATTAAATGGATCTTTAGATACCTCTTAGATACACCAAACCTTGGTTTATGGTATCCAATACTCGAATGCAGATTTTACTATTATAAGGTAGATAGGAAGAGTATCTCAAGTACATGTCAGTTTCTTGGTAGAATGATTATTTCATGGTCCTCTAGGAAATAGACATCTATTATACTTTCAACTGCTCAAGTTGAGTGTGTAGCAGTAGGTAGTTTTTGTGCACAAATTCTTTGGATGAAATAGCAACTAGGTGACTTTGATCTAAAGTATGTTGATACACCCATCAGATGTGATAATACCAGTACTATAAATCTGATAAAGAATCTACTTATGCATTCTAGATCTAAGCATATAGAAATTAGGGACCATTTCATTAGAGATCATGTACAAAATCAAAATATCTACTTGGAATATGTACCAACTGAAGATAATTTAGCAAATATATTCACCAAGGGAGGAGCTAGGCGTGATAGATCCGCATACATAAATTATTTATCATATGATCCTCACATTCTTAGTTAACATGCTTTCAATGATGTCTTTATGTATGAATGCAAGTCAATGCCTTATCTTAACAGGCTAACAGTTATATTTTTCTTAGTTTAAAACATTTAGTAGTTTCAGAAGTTTTGTTAGAAGATTTCAATGGTTTTTAGATGTTATTTTTGTGGGTTATTGCATAAACTTTTAAAATCTAAAAACATAGACACATTCATTTAGAAGAATGGAGACTCCACCCTAGAAAATATTGAAATTTGTACTAAATAGAATGAAATTGATCCTTAATACTTTTACAATCCTAAGGCATAAGTCAAGCCTATTTGGAAATCTTCACAATTTAAAGTCTCGAATAGGGATTCCAATCCTAGTCAAACCTTCCATAATCATCATTATGGTTTAGTTTCTTATAAGTGAAACAACTATAATATGTTCTAAGATTTGAAGGTGTATATCTTAGGGCCAACACTTCATTCTCATATTAATTCCCCACTGCCATAGGTTAAAACCTTTGATATCATAGAGAAAGAATTGTAAGAGGGAGAGATAATAGAAACAATCATAAAAAGGGAGAGATAAGTGATATATTAGAAAAATGATAATGTGGGAAGAGAAAATCAGATAAGGGAGAGATAAGAGAAATGATAACATAATCAGAACCAGTGCATAAAAAATCTTCACTCAGTTAGTAGTAAATAGATGCACTTATTCATGAGCAAACATGTGAATGAACAGTTAAGATATCAACAATTACATTCCTAAGTATTGCAGTAATAAGTATATAAATAAGATAAATTCAACTAGGGAAATAACTTCAAAAGTTTTGGACAATGTGTTAAAAGATAATATCAAGGTGTATTTCATGAACAAAGAGTTTACAAAGGAAGAAAAACTTGTGAATGCTCAAGAAAGATGTTTTTGAACTAAAAAGAAGATTTAAAATAGACTAGGACATGTTTGAAGTCAAGAGGAGCAAACTCAGGACATGAAGAAGTTTAGAGGGTCTAAAAGATGAAGGCTGAAGACTGAAAGTCTAAGTTCGAAAGCTTTAGAGTATACTTTAGAAGTTGCTTCAAACTTGCTATAGATGTTTTAAAGTACACTGCAGAAGTAAATAAAGACAGATGCCAAAGTTTAAATGGCAAACACAAGGTTCAGAGGGGAACTTAAAGTCTGAGAATATGTTCAAAGGTGAAGTTCAAAACATACTATGCCATCAAAGGATCGGAAGATCAAGTTAGAACAATTTCAAAATATATTTAGAGGTGAACTCCATGTTTTAGAGTTAATAAATTCAACATAAGTTCTTTTAGCCTCTTCAGATGATCTTCAGAGTGTGTTTAGAGAGTGTTCAGAGGTGTATCAGGTGTGGAAAACCATAAGAGACATAGCCAATTGAAGAATCAACATTTAGAAGGGTTTTAGAGGGTTTGAAAATGGCTTCAAATGAGCTTCAAAGGAGAAATATCAGTTGGTTAATGTGTCAGCATTACTTCAGATCTTACAAAGGCCAACTTTAGATGTGCTAAAGCATGAAGAAGTGATTACAATAGTAGAAACTCAGTGCTTCAGATGTTTGAAAGAAAACATCAAAGGTGTTGAAGCATGAAGGCATAGCATTGAAGAATTCGTGACACTTAAGATGATCTAAAGTTTAACTTCAATTTATGAAGGCACCAATCTGAATCATTCATGAAGCAACTCAAATCATAATTTTTCATTATTTTAGAAGGTCTAAATCAGCAACAATGCGAAACAATGCAAAATTGCAAAGTTGCGTTCCTTCAGAGGTCTTAAAGTTGTTGCTTCAGAGGGTCTAAAGCAATGGCAACTCCAAACAACAACACCTTTAGAATTTCTAAAGAAGCACCACCACAATTGCATCCCATCCATCCAAATGCTCTGAATTCATTACTTCAAATGCTCTTAAGTCATTACTTCAGATGCTGTAAAGTAGTAGGAACACCACGACAATTGAAAATTTGAGTGTTTACCACACATTTCATGAGCGTCATCTTCCCAAATGGCTAGATTTTAAATCCTGGTAGAAAGGGGGTTAATAGGGGATGTTCCAAAAGTAAAGAAAGTTAGTTGAACAAAATCAAAGAGTATTTACACCAACATTAAAGTTTTCTTCCAAATATTCCAACTCCACTACACTACTCTTTGATATAAGCATTCAAAGCACAATACTTCAAAAATTTTTCTAGAGTTTGAATCATCAATTCTTAATTGTTTTCTTATTCATTATTATTACTTTAAACCTTGCAAAATATACCTAAGTAAGAGGCACATTTTTGTACATCTTTTCTGGTTTCCATTATAGCAAGCAAGGGGCTTTTGATCACAGTGAGCTCGTAAAAACCAACAAGTGTACTTTTGATTAGAGAGAGCTGATCAAGTATAGTGGAACCTGAGTATAATAAAAAGACTAATTTAGAGAAGTGGAGTAGGTACCAAAGAAGGGCCGAACCACTAGATAAATATATATCTTTATAAGTCGTGTGATTTGTTTCATTCCATTTTGGCATTATTCTTTTATTTGGCCAAAATTTTTAAATGGCTCAATTCATTCAGCGGCCCCCCACCTACCCTCTTAAGCTACCCATAAAAAAGGAACCAACATTATGTAGTTAGATTTTTCTTTTCAATTTAAGGATATGTATTTGTCTATTTACCTTGACAAAACATTTTATTATCTTGGTCATTTGAGAAATGATCTTTTTATGCTTGACTTAAATACAACATTTTATGGTGAATTTGTAACTTATGTTGGTCCATCTTCTTCTTCTTTTTCTTTTTTTCCTGTTGTTGTGTTTGAATTCATTAAATGATATGCTCAATTAAGACACATTGGATAAGATAAGATGAATAGATTAACTAAAGAAGGGCTCTTGGGCTTTCTCACTGAAGTTAACTTACCTATGTGTGAGCCTTTTTTGGCTGGCAAATCATGTAAAAAGACATTTGTCAGCGAGTTCACTGGCTGGCTCTATTTTCCTTGAAGTATATGAAAATTTCATGAAATTGAATCAAGTAAAATCATATGTGCATGATTATATGGCTTCCTTAAAAGTTAGTTGAGGTAAAATTTTGTGTAATTATGTTATATTTATGTGGAATAATTGATGAAAAAAGAATGGTCAAGAAATGTTGAATAATGGAGAAAAATCAAGGAAAATAGAGCCAGCCAGTGAATTGGCGTCGGCAATGCTGGCTAATGGCAGTGATGATAGGAAACGACAACAAACTAGCGATGGCGGCACTGGTCGGTAAAAAAAAGATAGCTGACTAATTTTTTGGCTAGTTTTCGTCTCATTTCTTCTTTGGTCTGTTCTGTTCTTTCAACCCTTTTACCCTATCCTTGTTTAGCTTGATTTCTTGCCAATTTAGCTAGGAAATCATCTTTCTTAGCTAGATAAACTTGTGATCTTTTGTTTAAACCCATTTTTCACCCATTTGAATCGTGAAAAATAGAAGAAAATGGAAGAAACGTTGAATTTCCACAAAATGGAAGGAGCCATATGGAGTTCGGAGCTTGATCAATCATTTAAGGAGGACAACTACGTTCATAAGTAGAGGTAAACTTGATTTCCCAACTAAATTTCAAATTTTAGATTTTTAGGGTTTTGATAAATAATGGATTTTTGAGACTAAATTGATGCTTATGATTATAATTCATAGGAGAATAGTTTAATATAATGATTATTGTGATTTGGAATGAGAAATTAAGAATGTTGCAAGTTAGGATTTTTTATGAAAAGAGGAATTTGAAAAGTTTTGGAAATTTTGTGAAATTATCATAGGGTAAATGATTAAAGTCATGTTTAGAACATTTTAGAAAATGTATTGAGTAATTTGGACCAATGAAATTGAATAATTGGCTATGCCCAAAGTAGGCGTTAAAGAGAATTTTTGTGTTTGGACCATATGAGCCACAAATTGATTAGGTTAGATGTATAATTAGATTGTAATTGAAGTTAATTGCATGTTATTTATGTTATATGATGATTACATATGGTTGTAAATAGAATTATTTAAGAACTCTTTCTGAAAAGTTATGATTTACGTTGTGCCTATAAGTCATTTGATAAAATATCCCAATGAAAGATAAATTGAGTTTGATTATGACTCTAAGACCCTTATAGAAGGGATGGAATGACTAGTCTATTGGGATATACTTAGATTTTAATTGGTGTGTTGGAAAGGTTAATTAGATGTTGAATATGTTGGCTTTTGATTGTGTATTGATGAATATGCAATTATCATTTAGAAAGTATAAGGGATTAATAATGAATCAATTATAGTATTTAATTCAATGATTTGAAATGAATTAGTCCGAGTTATATTGTAAATGAATGGGATTTTACTCTGTACAAGATGATCTGAGAAGGATGAAAAGGTGTAGAGCTTGAAGAATGTGGTTGAAGCTACAAGCTTGAGGTAAGTAGGTGCCCCTTCTTTTGTTTGACTGCATGATTAGTTCGGGATGATAAATATCCCATTGGTTTGAATCAGGCTTAGTCATTTTAATTAAGGATATTAGATATCCCATATTTGTCAATGAGTGATGTTTATAGTGATTTTTGAAAGCATGAATGTTAAGGACAACAATTATCCCTTTGATTGAATTATGTAATGTTTATTGATATTGTCAGTATATGATTATTCTTGTGTAGCGATGTCTAAAAGTGAGGGCTAAAGAATATCCCTTCATTAGTTGTATCATTTGAAAGGTGATTTGAAATGAGGTTGATTGATTGGGTGGGAATGAGAATAAATTCCCTATTTAGTATATGGTATTAATTAATGAACCTACATTCTTTGTCATTGATGTGGTTACAGATTTGGATTGATAAGGATTGTGGTTTTCATTGCAAAATTGTAATTCATTGCTTATTGGATTGATGATTGAGCCTTATAGCTATGTATTGAAGATATGATTACTTGCTAGAGACTATTGTGAATTGATTATTGATTTACTATTCATGTCTACTTATTGACGTGCCCGGACTCATGCCTTCTTATTTAAATTTTTAGCTGATAAGGCAGACATAAGAGTTATGAGAGAGACTGAAGATGATGAGTCTATAATATACTATGTTTTAATACCCAAATACACATTTTGGAACCTCATTTGGCATGTTTTATTGATTTGTGACTATATTTGATGAGACACTACATTTAATTAAATTATTTGGTTTTTCAGTCAATAAGCCATTTTGAAGAAAAGCTGAATGTGAACTAGCAGTGCTTTGATGCTATTTCTAGCATTTATTAAGATGGATTCAGAAAGAGTGTTTAACATAAAGTTGAAGATCTTCAATTCATCTATCTAACGCAAGAAGAATCATCCAATTCTGACAACAAATATAGAAGATATGATCAAAATAGTGAAAGCATCTCAAGTGGAAAGCATTCTAGAGCTGTCGGCACCTATAAAAAACACCAACCTGGGGATAGCAAGATGGCGCCGCTGGCACTAGAGATGAATAGCTTACAAAAAAATTGTGTAAACTATTAATTAGGCTGGTTTAAAAGGAAGTTTTTAAGGAGTCTTGAAGGGTTGGTTGGTTAGGGTTTTGGAGAGCATTTGGAGGCTATGGTTCTTAGGAGTTTTTAGCAAGTTTTTGGAAGAAGCTTTGAGGAAGAGAAGATCAACTTGGAGATCAAGAGGTATCAGATTATTACTAAGGAGTGAAGAACATACTAAAAAGGGGGAAAACATTGATTTGTTTTGGTTTTAATTATTTTCCTTCCTTGTCTTTGTGGTATATCTTGAAATTAGAACTATGATGATGTTCGAATTTTATTTGTTTGATTTATTTTACATCATGAGTGGCTAATCTTTCTTTTTCTAGAGGAGTGGTGTGTAAGGCTTTTAGTTGATTTACTACCCCTTGAATGATTATGTAATTAGGGTTTGACACTCGGAAGAGGTAACCTTAATTAGGATTTGAATATCACAACATAAAACTATAGATGACCAGGAGAGCTTCTATGTTCTATGAAATCTTCAGTAGAGAACCATAGATATTAATTCATTTTTATTATTCATATTTATATAGGATATTGAAATCAGAATTTTGAGAATAGATATTTGATCTATCACTTGGGAGAGGGGGTTAAGTGAATTGGGATTCTTGATTTATAAACTTATGCATTGCTATATCAGAATTGAGTTGAAATTGCCATGAACGAAACATAAATGAAATCAATCCTAGAGGATTTCCATATATTGATTTATCCTATTCAAAGCTATTCTATTTAGTTGTTAGTTAACGAGTTATCTGTCTTCGATCATCCAAATAAAGTTTAAATTATCTATAATGATGACTAGTTGTTTGACTCGCTGAAGAAACAACAACGAGAAAAATATCGGGCACAGTAAATGATGAGGAAGAAATAAAATGCAAATGGAATGACATGACCGAAATTGGCCTCCTTTGGAAAATACCAAAGGATTTTTCCATTATTATTAATTTTCCTCAAATAATTACACTTGCTGTGTGCATCAGAAAATTGTATGTTCACATCCCAGACCA
>JAYJMB010001624.1:0-16381 GCA_036873735.1 Pouteria campechiana
CCCATGAATGTTGGATTGCGTAGAGTTAAGAAATAGAAGTCCCTTTTGAATAGAGATCCTACATGGCAAAGCGTAGCTCGACGAATTAGGTATCTGTGTTAGAGTTCTCTAACAAAAATATAGATATATCTATAAAGCTTCAAACAATGAATTGATATATTAATTTAAATAACCTAAAATCAATTCTTTATAACAACTAAGTTTCAAAAATGCCTAAAAAGGGAGGGAAGATTAGGGAGGGAAGATTATATAGCTCTTAAGGTCTCATATTTCAAAAATTTCTGTAAGTCAATTATGGAAATCTTATTTACAAGACTATTCGAATTAAAACTCCTGAATAACCATACCCCTAAATAAAGAAAACACAACTAAATTAAATATCCCTCCATCGCTTTACCTAGACTGCCAAATTGTAAATCTTGGGGCCATGCTGGAAATCTGATTCACAACAAGTTGAACATTATTGCATGCTAGCTGTCGATAGTACGACACTGAATTTCCTTTTCCATGCATACGGTGGACCGGTCCACTCAATTACTACGGAGCACCTAAAGGAAAGCTCAGTTTTCTCACTAATCCCATGTTTGTCACGTTTGCTGAGTATACATTAACCAAAACTTCAAATCTACGTGGACCAACGTGCCAGATAGTGCTTGTTTGACAAGCAAGCCTGACCAACTCTTTTGGCCGGGTTAGGTCTATGCTACATTTCTCTTCTTGTTCACCTGCAACTAATTGCACAGCAACTCGGTGGTACTTAAACCATTTTTCTTTTTCCCACCCATATGCATGCAATTGATTCATGAAATCAATAACATGAAAAGCAATCTTCTCCAATGGAGAAGGGACCGGCGAAAATCAACCTATTTGGCCACTTACAGATCACTAGTTAAGTGATCATGCGATTGGTCGTCCACTGGTTGCAAAAATAAAATGAGTAGAATTTCCCAATTTTTGATCGACTCCCAAAATTTTAATGGTCTTGATTTCCTTTACAAGTGGCATTTGATGGAGAAGATGCAATTGTGCAGGCATGTTAATTAGCCTATGCACTTGGATTACGTTTGAGTAAATGGTGTCAAATTGTGGTGAAAGGAAATGAATATGAAAAATATATATAGATAATGAAAAAAAGAGGGAATAATATAATGCGATGGGGAGATGTTTGGAAATAAAGTAAACAAATAACAAACAGCCGGCAATAACCACTGACATTGTGGGAGAATTGGTTAATGACTTTTAAAAGTGATGTTTAATATAAAAAATTTTTTTTATTGCCATTCATAGCCTAATATTGCTAATATCATTTTCAATAAATAGAATAAGTGATTAAAAAAAGAGTAGGCTTCAAAATTAAAACCATAGTTAATAACAAGAAAATAGTAAAATTGTAAGTACTCGCTGAGGAAGTTAAATGTCACAATGTATTCAAAAATTTTATAAAAAAGTAAAAAAAGAAAAAGAAAAAGATAACTTTTCCTGGCCGCTGATTGGGGAGTAACGTTAGGAGAGTAACCCGTCCAGCGAAGTACGTATGGTGGCGGTTCAATCGAGGGGCGTGAGCCCGCGGTGAGGTTACGATCCAACATGCTTGATTTTTAAGTATTTTAAAAATTCACATTAACATTTCTTTTAATAAAATTAGATCAGTTCATATTTTTATTCTTTGTATATAATATATTTAAATTTTTTAAAATATTAATTTTCTGTTTAAATTATATTAATAAGTAAAAATAAAATAGATAAATATTAATTATAAAAAATACTTAAACATTATATTATGATAAATCCCTTGATTTTATTTTAATATCAATTATTTGTAACTAAATAAAAATATGAAATTACTCTTATATTTTATTATCACTATTTTAGATAGAAATTCAAACATCATCCACATCAAAGACTTAATTAAGTCTATTTACATAAGTAATGGAAAGAATAGTAATAAAAAAATTGTGATTGAAATGATATCGGTAACATAGGATTTTTGATAAAAAATTTAAAAATATATTTAAAATATAAATAATGATAAAAAAAACAGAACGATCAAGGTTGTTAAAAATATTTGAAGTGTTATATCAATGAAAAAAATAGTGGCTATTACAACCTTATCCTAACAAACCATATATGTTGAAATTATTTAGGAATGAATTTTAATCTATAACTTTTTTATTACTATATAAACTTTAAAATTTTATTAAATATTTATATCTTATAAAGTGTTTTCCCATGCAGATGAATGATTTCTATGAATTTATGTAGCATGAGCAAATAAATCTAAGTAATTTTCGTTGTTTTACATGTGATTTTATGTTTTTTTCTTTTCAAAGGTGCAGCTTACACAAGATCATTATTTATATTATAATTAAATAGACATGTAATGCTAAACACAATCATCAGATTAGATTCCATATTATCATGAACGAGAAGGTTGCAGGCAAGTGGCGTGGAAGTATATCGAAAGGTCTTGAAATGGTCACGTGTATGGTTGTGCATCAGAAAAGCACGTAAGTCGGATTTTGGTAGTGGTCATGTCTCATTCTTTCCAACATCAGATATCTACATCAGCTACAGTAGTAATTCATGCATTGTACTTAGAAAAAGATCATAAGCTTTTAGGTCGCATGGCAAGCATAGCGCCACGTCCCGTGCTTGGGTTCCCTCACACCGGCTGGCATCCTTATCTCGCATGCTCTTGAGCAATTGGCTTTGATTTTTTTCTCCTTAGGAATGTAGTGGATCGGTCCCACCTGATGGTAGTCAATCAATATCAGTTTGTCCTGTACACGTGCCAAATGGACGTTTGTGCTGGAGCTTGGCTACAATAAAAATTTAAATTAAGAGGGAGACCCACAATTCCCACAACCCTAATACAAAATTGAGATTATTATTATTATTATTTATTATTATTATTATTATTCCTCACCCCAAAAAATAACCACAACAAAATTAGCTTAATTTTATCACATCATCGGAATTGTAAATTGTTCCCCACCTAAGTCAATTATGTGGATCCTGTTGAGCCATTTCTGTCAATTTTAGGTCATGTCATGGGTACGCTTAAGCATTTTCATATTTTTCCTACTCTAAATATAATGTTTAGGGCCTTGCTCTAACTCTCCTATAGCCTTCCCATTATCGTTGTCTTTATCATATTTTGTTTCTCGCTTAAGTAGGATCATTAACGTAGATCTTGTTGCACCCCTTTTGAGGGTCTTTGTGTTAGGATTTTTTGAGTGTCTTGTATCTTTCGAGGTTTAATCCGTCTATGCATGTGAGATAGGCAATACTAGGTCGATATTGTAAAGTTTATAATGAATTACATATATTGTGGTTTCATCCAAGAAATTTAGTTGGGATTTTAGGGTTGGGATGGAGGAGCCATTACCCTAAATCTTAGAGTGAGTGGGGTGAGACCCCCTAAATGTATCATTTGAACCTGTTCTTTATAGTAAATTTCTTTCTCTTCCATAGTTTTAACCTGTTCCTCATAATAAAATTCTCTCTTTTATAGTTTTTCCTTCTGGGTCGACAGGTTTTCTTGGTGCACCACAGATATGTATGATTATTTATGTTTTAATCTATATGTGTGAATGATCTTTGTATCTATGATCATGACCTTAAAACTAGGGTCAAAACTTCCCACAACACTTTGGTTGCGGCTTCGATAAGCCTTCATATTTTCATATAGATTCTTAATAATTTATAATAATGTTTTTTTTTCCTTCTCACTTTTATAGTTTTTTCTTCTGGGTTGACAGGTTTTCTTGGTGCACCACCAAATATGTATGATTATTTATGTTTTAATCTATGTGTGAATGATCTTTGTATCTATGATCATGACCTTAAAGTTGGGGTCAAAACTTCCTGCAACACTTTGGTTGCGGCTTCGATAAGCCTTCATATTTCATATAGATTCTTAATAATTTATAATCATGTTTTTTTTCTCCTTCTTTCTCTAGTTTTTCTTCAGCATTTTACTTTGATAAATTTATTCATGTGATATTGGTCTTGGTTTAATATGTCCAAACCACTTAGATATACTTTTCTTGGTTTTATTACCCATTAATTCTACTTTCAATTTTAAGTAACTTTTATTATCCTCTTGTAGCATTTTTTTTAAATCTTTTATGGGATAAGATAAACTTTAGTTTTGAGCTAAATTCAGGAAAATTGGAAAATTATGACCATCGAATTTGAGATGCTTTAAAAATCCAAACTTGGATGACAATGAAGACAAAATTAGCATGTGCCCCTGGACAGCCACAATGGAGGAAATACTGATTAAGGTACAATCATGGGATGTGGACAATAGATTGGAAGAAATTTGGAAGAAAATTGGAACCCAGCATGCTCTTTCAATAGCATTCTTTCATTAATTGACGGCAAAATGCAGCAATAGAGACAACCTGAGATCGGTCCCTTGTAGTTTAGGAGCCATCGTGCCATGATGCCTTTTCAAAAGTTATACAGAGTCTTCTCTTCTTCCTCCTCTCCTTTCATTTCATTGGGTCTTTTCCTTTTCATTTTTTTTCACCTAACCTAGCATACCACCATTTGATTTTTTTTCTCAATTTTTCAAAGTGCTTATCTGGTAGGCCCCTGAATTTCCATGGAGGTCTACTTGAAAGTTAGGCCCAAACATTGGCATTTCAAAGCCCATCATAGTCCACTGATGAGCCCTAGTTCTAAAAATCTTTCTTCTGCTATAATCTTCTTAGCTAAATCATATGCTATTTTTCTTATACTCACTATGCTATACAATTTCTCCTATTGGAAACGTTTCTATTTATTTATTTTCGGAGCTGACAAGAACAACCCATTGAAATTCATCAAGGCTAAGATAAGCTGATGTATCCCATTTATACCTCAAGGCTGGTTCCACATTAGCAATTCGTGTTTGAGATGGAAATGGGTTTATGTTGTAGGAGAGTAGAAGTAACCATGTGTGAGCTTCAGCAATGGGAATGGCCTAATGATTCGGGAGTTTAGCTTGACAGCTCCACTAGTCCTAAGACTTTTTAGTGGCCAAATTTTAGTATAAAGAGTTAGCACCGTCAAAAGGTGCGCTTATTTGCTTGCAAAAACTTCTGACTTCTCAAATACATTTCAGAATGTCATATAATCCTTGATTTATCCATAGAATTTCTTGCATGCGCCTATGAAACCTTGTCTTCCAAAATCCCACCACGCCTTCTTTCCATCTGATTAAGGATTCCCCAACCGTAATTAGGATAATTCTCTCGTCTGTTGGTTTTTTTTTTTCAGCATCCCAACTTCAACTGCAGTAAATACGGCTTAATAATTTTAAGTAATTTAGTTTTATCCAACTGGTCATTAATGGAGCATGTTTTCAATCTTAGTAACAGGTAGATCACAGAACAGACCAGACATTTCAATTCAGCAACCACACTCAGAAACAAAAGTATCCAACTTTCCAAATTCCGAACTATTTCCCACTTAGGAGTTCGAAGCCAAAAAGCACGCATTTGAGAGTGGGGTGGTTTAGATGGGTAGAAGCGAGGAAAACAGTAGATAAGATATTGGTCTATTACAGTGGATGCTACCGTTTTCTAAAGGCAAACTTACGGTTTCTATACACAACCTTAACTCTGATGTACGACAATCTAGCTATTTTGTTGCATAGTCCTATTTTGATGGAGGCAGTTGCAGACGTTCCTATACTTTTATCTCATACTTCATATATATTTTTAATTGGTGTGAATTATGACAAATTTTTAGAAAGTGCCTTCTTGTGGAAGGGTTGGCGTAGAAGGATAAAACCGTGCAAGCTCTGATGCTAAATAAATTTGGTGAGCTCAAATCAGACATAATTTTATATTGGATTGGGGTTGGGTATTACAAAATAGCTAACATATTCCTATTATATTGTCAATTATTACCTTATATTTATTTTAATCATAAAGAATATTGCGCACACTAATTTTCTTATCATTTAATTTCGTTTTAATAAAATCTACTCCAGCGAGGAGGCCCGCCTGAAAATACATATTATTATCATTTTTTTTTCTGTCGTCCCTAAATTAACCGTCATTAGACTAGATTTTTGAGGTTGAGTTTCTGCCCCTATATCTTCTGGTGTTTGTGGTTCCCAAAAATTGAAGGAAAATCAATGGTTGAGCAAAAAGGGCGTTGAAGTGGCTGCAATCCTGTCGAGAGACCTGGGCTCGTGTAAATGGACCGCGTGCTCTTGACATTGAAGGAGACTGAAAGAAGAATGTTTTTGAGGTCAGATATGCACAGTATTCAATGATGGTGTGCCATTTATCACATTCTGAAATGCCACTCTTTTTTTTATGATTGGTGGTAGAAAACGGCTGAAGATTTTTATTTTAGGAAACAGAATGGCAATGATATTTGAGTATAACAGGTGGACATGGCTTGAGCCTTGAGGTGTCTAGAGGGGAAAGGTAGACAGACGAAGGTAGCCATTCAAGAGGTATGCACAAAAGGAGATGAGGGGCAAAATCAGGCATCACAAAAAAAAACTTAACTTTTATTTATAATGCTGTAATGGTGCCTGACCGAAGGGATACGATTGCAATTTTTTTATATAAATAAATAAATAATATATATATATATATATGTGTGTGTGTGTGTGTGTGTGTGTGTGTGTGTGTGTTACAAATATTTCAAAATCATTGATAAATCTACAATTTTGGATAAAAGATATAGGTATATCTATAAATGCTCTTACTTTTATTTCCAAAATGTAGAAAAATGTACAATTTCATGGAATAGGTTGTTCGGAAATTTCTTAGTAACTCCTTAGTTTTTTTTTTATTTCAGGGTATTATAAAGTAAAATACAATTTTACCAATGTATTTAAAAATGTCTTATTAACCAATAGCACAAATATCATGTTGATAGAAATTTTGGTTACATATTGTTTAAGTCGTGCCCAAAATGCTCTCCTAGTAACTATGGATGAAGATCTTGCAAGATAAAGGAAACGTTAGAGGGTACCGATGGTAGTTTTGGTACAAACACTTTGATACTTAAGTTAGTAATAAGATCTTTAAAGTAGTATAGATAATGGAAAGAGCTCTCGTCTAGAAATCATATATACATGATATTTTTATAGCTTGAGCTTGAATCGGTGCGTAGGAGATATGGTATACACTATAATGGTTATAATCAGATAAAGACTCCTGTCCAGAGAAGAATTCTAGATGGCTATTCATTCTTTAGCTCTCTTAGGAGTCTCTCTTGGAGCACTTCCAATTCCAAGTGGTGTTGTGTGAAACTATGTCGTGCAGAGTCGTGATAGAAATAGATCTCCTATCAGGGATAGGATCTTACACGACTAATTTTTTAGATGTTATGCTTATCTCCTGTTATGATTCCTCAACACTAATCCCCCCTCGAGGAGACATGGTGGAACCCGTCTTCTCAGTTTACTAGTCTTTCACCTTTATTTTCATGAGGTTTGGTTTTGTATGTCATAATTCTTGAGAAATGTCTATCACAAATGCAAATTCACACACCATCATTAATGTATGCTAATTTTATCTTATATCAAATTTGTTGCCTACATAAGATTTTCCTAATGCATAGAACTCCACTTTGCAAGGCCTATATAAGCAGGTGCCCACTATTGCTCGAGCCATCCAAAAATTATTTGAGACATGGGTCCATGTAGCTCAAACTTAAGGAGTTGTGGTTGCAAGGATAGACAAACAATACAGGGAGATTGACTACCTCGAGGCATGCTATCAATCTGCTTGAACATCTCTTCGAGTGGTTGGTCGATGCCTTATTGAATGCGCCATTGGACACATAAAGGTTTAGATCATGTGAAGGTCCCGAAGGAGGAGTTGGTGGATGGATGATGCTAGATTTCCAATGTTATGGCAGTCATAGATGTCCTAATTAAAAAAATTATGTTTCTTTTTCATACTTTTCTCTCCTATTTTTGCTTTTGTCATTGCTAAAAAGGCCTTTTAGCCAATTTTTCTTGTCATAGGCAATCTTTATGTAATAAGTTTTAGATATTTAATTAATTATTTGCTTTTGTTGTTGCTAATAAGGCCTTTTAGCTATTTTTTCCTATCATAGCTAATCTTGATGCAATAGGTTTTAGATATTTAATGAATTATGTTTTAGTTTTTAGATATTTAATGAATTTTCTTTTCTTTTCCTAGTGCAATTGTTTCTTTATAATGCCTTCATCCTTTTGAATAATGTTTGTACTCATGTTATCTTTACCTCTTATGACCAAATGCTTCTGCTTTCGAATGATATTAGTGCTTTTGAGCAATGTTATCAAAATCGAGCTAGACCAGCTAGTCAAAATAGTCTAACCGTGAACCGCTCAGTTGACCAGTTTAATCTACCTCGGTTCAGTTCAATAGTAATTTTTTAATTTTAATATTTAATAGAATAAATTGATGAATTAAAGTAATATAGCATTGTAATAAAAAGTATATATATTTAGATTAATATCTATAGTTTAGATTTTTCAAAATCATGTTGTATCATTTTTTTAATTTTTTTTGAAGTAAAAAAATGATTCAACCAGCCGATCGGATCTTGAAATGGATGCCCGACCAGTCAGATTCTGCTAACACTGCTTCTATATATTATTGGTGCTTTTGATGGATTAGCGCTTTTGTTGTTGTTCCAAACTACTTGAAATGCTCGATAGCCAAACACTTCCAATGTTTTTAGAAACAGAATTTGTGCTTCCACTTAGTCTTTAATTTCCGCGATAGTCTAGCATTTTCATGTAGAGAATGATACTTTTGTTCTGTTTTCATGCTTTTGTCAATAACTTTCTAACTTTTTGCAAGCTTCCATTGATTTGCCCCTTATGAATTTCAAAAACAGAAGCTTCCCTTATTAGCTTTTCCATAACTGATCTAACATTTTCACACATTCTCACAACAACATTCACTTAATGTAAGAACTTTTAATGCAATGAGATGAAATGACTATTGATTTCCCATTCTAGTATCTAGGCCTTCTACTAAACCAGAGGTGGTTTCCACATGAGATTTCTATATAAGGCAGTGAATCCTTCATTGCAAGCTTTTTTTCTCTTTCCCAAACTCTCTAGTTTCCTTAAGCATCAACCATGGCAGTTGATCAGTCTTTCACACATGTGTCCACAAGCCTTGAGGAGTTCCAAATCCATTCTCTACCAAAAGTAATCATGGGTCCCACCTTCTCCTTCGTCTCTTCCTCTCCATCCACCAGAAGGCTTTGTTTCCATTTCTTTGGGCTCCCTCTAGGCAGTTTTCTATTTTTTCATTCTAATTTCATAGTCCAACTCTTTAGCGCATTCAATCTTTCTCCCAACAAACTTGCTCCTCCCAATAGTTGGCAGTATATCATGTCAATTTATCATAGGGTGCATAACCTTCGCCATGTGGTCATCTTCTTTATGGCAATGTTTTCGTCACTTCTATCCCTTAGCAAAGCTCCTAACTCGGTCAATTATTTCTACCTTATTCCTTATGCTCCTTGGTGCTAAACATTTGCCCTAATCTCTAATGGAGACAATGATTGAAAGCACCACTAGATATAGATTAGGCATGCTCATGGCCAATAGCCATTTTTGAGTTGACTATCGATTTGATTCGTCCAACAATTGCGCTTTCTCCCCTTGAGCAATATAATTAAAGTGTTATTAAGTATAGTTTAATGTTGATAAAGAAGCTTCAGGTAGATTGTTTCTCAATAGAAGATTTGGGGGCAGGCTGATTTCCCATGCAGCTTCCTTGGTCAGGAGATTCTGACTCCTGATCCTTTGCCTTCCTTATCAGTCCAGTTTCTAGAGTGAGCTTCCATAATAGAGAATGAGGCTTATCTTTTTTCCAATCAAGGTCATGCAAGTCTTCTGCTTTCACGGAACCTTCTGAAAAGCCCAAGAGGATTAAAACAATAGTGCAAAAGTATTATTCTATTTCCCCTCTAATTTCCTCTTCAATTGCTCCTTCCCCTACTCATTTGACTCATTCCGTTAATTTTGTGGAAGAGAGCCTTCTTTATTCAAGAGCTGGTCCAAAAATAGTTTTGAGATCAGAGGAAATTTCAAAATCGTCCATGGAACCCATAACGAAATCGGTGGAGGTATCGTCTTAAGAGGGTTCCATGGGGCTTTCTCATTCTTCAAGTTCTTCTTCTTTTCCCAGTTCTATACTTTGTTAAGTGTGAAAAATAATCTTCTACTCTCCATCATGTACCTATTATAGAGGATATTCTAGCATCTATGTAGGATCCCAACATAACTTTAGGGAAGTACTATGGCTTGTTCCTTCTATTTTTGAAGTATCTCTCTCTATTGATTAGAGGGAGTCCTCAAGTATAGATGTCTTGATTTTTGCTCTTTCAGTATATACGAAGGTAAGACCTATTACTACCCTTTTTCTATTTATAGGATGTGTTATATTACGGGCTTTGTCTTCATAACTATTTTGAGATGGCCCCTTTTATTCCATAATCAGGTCTAGTTTTGTCTTCTTCTTTAGTGCTTCCATTTTCTTAGATCCCCTCAAATCCTTGGGCATCTGTTCTTATTGTGAGCTCAAAATCTGAAGATATTCTTCATTTCATTCATCCTTCTATTGTTTCTCCTTCTTCCACTTTCATAGGCTCTGTGGTAGGGTTTGGGACAGCTCTTTCTGGTACCGTGGAGGCATAGCATGCTACAGGCAAGAGGAGCTCTTACTCATTTTCACATCCTTCTATGATTTTTGCAGATATGCTACAATTTCTTACATATAGGTTACTAGTGTTTGATAGATTCTAGATTTTAAGGATAAATTCTTACTTCCTTTGCTCTACCTTCATGCTTTCAGGATTATTGGTTTCTCACTCCTAAATTTATTATGCTCTAAAGCGGCCATAGTCTTCCACTTCTACTTAATGACCTTTGAGCTGCTAACATACCAAGCCTTCTGGTTCCAATGAAGGGAGTGAGATTCCATCTCCTTAGACTTTTTGCCCATCTTCACTGCTACTACTTTGTTGAGCAATGCTACCCCCATGATTACTTTACTGGACCATCCTGAGTTGACCCAAATCTATATCAAAAAGTTGGCTTGCTCATTAGACTGAGCATAGGCACTTGAATGGAGCCTCAAGGAACTTTATACTGAGTCTATAGTCAATGTCGTGCAGGTAGCAGTAGATAGGCCAGACTACTTGGATAGGGTAAAGTTATTGGTTTGCAACATGGAAGGGATCAAAGGGAACATTTCTTAGGTCCTATTTCAGCTACACAAACTGTAGGTGGAGTTAGCTAGGAAGTGGGATGCTCTTCCTCGATGGAAAACTTAGAGCAATCAAGGAATCAAGCCATTGCTAAGAACTTTGATCTTAAGGCTATGCTAGAGGAGAATCAGAAGCATTTCATAAAGCTAGAAGAGACCGCTCCCCTTTTGAAGGTGCAGAAAAATGTTCTAGTTGCTGAACGTGATGCTACTGACACTAGACAAAAAATTATGAATCTGCTCGGGAGTTTGTCATGGCTACTTGAGATGAGGTTGTTGCTACCTAGAAAGCTATAGAAGCGAATTACAATGCATTAGTGGAGGCTATTGAAGCTAAAATGGCAGCATTGGTGAATCTTGAGGTAGAGGTGCATCTTGGGAGGAAGCCCATTATGGCAAGATGTCTCTATTGTGAGAAGAGCATGTGTCTTGCTACGTTAAGCTAGTCATGAGTGGTTTGAGCAACTGGTGGGGAAGCCGGAGTACTTGGAAAGGGTTATAGACTAGGAGGCGAAATTATTTTTTGATGGCTTCCATTCCTACAAAAGAAAAGTTAGTCAGAATTCTCCAATGTAGACCTTAGCGATATAGTCCTAGGGAGTCTAATGAGGACATGCAATGCCACCATGTAAAATATAGTTTACCAGTAAAAAATTCTCTATAGATTCCTATCATGTGGTATAATTTGTTTGCGTGATGTGAAAGTGATTATTTGTCAATGGCTTCACTAGTGTAAGTTTTTAGGATCTCTTCCAATATTCAAATTGAGTTCAACTTTTTTGTGTTTTACTTGGCGAACCATGTGGGCCTCTTGATTGGACCTCTTGGTTAGACTTCATTGGCCTTTTGCTTATACCTTATGGGCCTCTTCTGTCCTCATGCGAATGCTTTCATGTTATGTTCAGAAATCTTTTCTTATTGCAGATTCAGGTTCTAATTTTTAGGCTTTATTACTTTCACAAACTCCAAAGAGTAATCTTAAGGTTGCTTTGAGGGAAGAGAAAAGACAAAAATACTTTATTAATGAAAAGAAATATTTTACAAGAATTCTTATATATATTTGTTAGGAAACTCTTACACATATTAGTTATTGAGCTGACAACTCGCCACGTCAGACTACTACCTTTTCAAGATCTCTCCGAATCCCGCAAAATCCGAAGTTAGGATACGCATCTCCAGGGATTCCTCTCTTAAATAAATTTCTTAGTTCGACCTATGTATAGATCCGCAAGACTCCCGGCTACGCACTCCGCTCATCTATAAATAGGAACTAGGTATGCATCCCTAGGATAGATCACTCATTCTTATTCCATCCTCCCTCTAAAAGTCTCGTATACTAACTTGAGTGTCGGAGTGTTCACGTCGGGAACACCCCTGGCGTCCTCTGATCAGTGTTCTAGTCTCGCAGGAATCAAGGAGGGAAGATCTCAAAGGCTGCATCAGTATTCTGTTTGGAAACTGCTCAAACATTGGCGCCATCTGTAGGAAGTATTTCAAAAAGTTTGAAAAGATGTCAAATGACATTGTAAACATAAACAACGCTCCCTCTCTCCCTACAATCATTGACAACACGCAGTCTACGCCAAACCAGAGTAACACAGCGCCACAGCCTGAAAACCTGTCGACACAACCTAGCCCAACAAACCAACAGGCGATGCAACACATGATGCGTGAGATGATGCAGCAAATGATGCAGCAATTTATACGGCAACAAGGGAACAATCTATGCAGACCCCCTGCCGCGGAAGCTCTTCTACCACCGCCTCATCCCCAACATCTGAAAAGCCCGACAAACGGACCCAGAGACCCTTACAAAGCCGGTGTCTACGTCACCGACCCCGCATTAGGAGCACTGCTACCTGATGTACGAGCACCACATCCGGTAAACATAGAAAACACACCAGCCACGTGCATCCCGGCCAATAACCTGGTAAATACCGTCCATACCGTCTTGGAGCCGATTCAGAGGTAAGTCGACTATGGCCATGAAAGAGAAGCATCCTCGCACCTCGGGATAAGAGAACTCCCAGAAGATAATGCCACTAAACTGGAAAGACGGAACACCCAAGGATGGCTAGAGAAGCGCATTGGCAAAACGTTCCCCTTTTTGCTCGAAAATCCTGGAAGAGCCTATTCCCAAAGGATTTAGAATGCCGTCCCTAAAAGGTTTCGACGGCACCACAGACCCCATCCACGCTTACCTAAGAAAAGGAGAAAAGCCAACAGATCCACTTGAGGCCAAAAAGCTGATGCACTTCGCTGCCAAATTTGTGTATCTGGATAACAATTTGTACAGAAAAGGGCACTCACACCCATACTTTCGGTGTGTCTCCAATAAATAAGGCCAAGAAATCCTAAAGATGATACATGAGGGAGAATGCTCAAACCATATAGGAGCAAAAACCCTAGCCTTCAAGACAGTAAGACAGGGGTACTACTGGCCAACCATGGCAATAGATTCAAAGGAATATGTGAGAAAATGCAAAAATTGCCAAAAGCATGCAAGCATTCCCCATCTTCCAGCAACAAAACTGTGCACTATTAGCACCCCCTGGCCCTTCTATCAGTAGGGAATGGACATCCTAGGCCCATTCCTGCCGGTATTAGGAAGAAAGAAGTACATATTCGTTACTGTTAGGGAACTCTAACACATGTCAGCTATCGAGCTGGCAATTCGCCACGTCAGAATATTATCCTTTTTGGAGACCTCTCCCAAAACCCGCAAAATCCGAAAGTCAGGATGCACATCCCAAAGATCCCTCCTCTAAGTGAACTTCTTAATTCGCCCCGCGTACCAAATCGCAAGTCTCCCGATTGCACCCCTCGCTCATCTATAAATACGGATCAGGTATGCACCCCCAGGCCAGACTCGTTCATTCTCATTCCATCCTCCCTCTAAAAGATCCCGTATACTAACTTGAGTGTCGGAGTGTTCATGCCGAGAACACCCCCGGCGTCCTCTGATCCGTGTTCTAGTCTTGCAGGATTAAGGAGGGAAGATCTTGAAAGCTGCATCAGCACACCGTTTGGGAATTGCCCAAACATTGGCGCCGTCTGTGGGAAGCGGTTCAACAATCCAAAAAGGATGTCAGACAACATTATAAATAACACAAACAATGCTTCCTCTCTCCCTGCTGTCATCAACAACACGCCGTCCACATCAAATCAGAACAACACAGTGCCACCGCCTAGAGACTTGCTGACGCAACCCATCCCAACAAGTCAACAGGCGATGTAGCACATGATGCGAGAGATGATGTAGCAGATGATGCAACAATTCATGCAACAAGGGAACAATCTAGGCGGATCCACTGCCGCAGAAGCCCTCCTGCCACCGTCTCACCCCCAACATCAGAGAGGTCTGACAGGACACGGACCTAGGGATCCAGACGAAGCTGGTGTCCACCTCACCGCTCCCATGATGGGAGCACTGCTGCCCGGTGTACACAGACCTTATCCGACGAACGCTGAAAACACGTCAATCGCGGGCGCCCCAGCCGGCAACCTAGCAAACACCATCCATACCATATTAGAGCCAACTCAGAAGTAGGTCGACTACGACCAAGAAAGAGAAGCCTCCTCACATCCCGGAATAAGAAAACTCCCTGAAGATGATGCCACAAAACTGGAAAAACGTAACACTCAGGGATGGCCAGAAAAGCATACATCGGCAAAATGTTCCCCTTTCTGCCCAAAAATCCTGGAAGAGCCAATGCCCAAAGGATTCCGAATGCCATCCCTAGAGGGTTACGACGGCACATCAGACCCCGACGATCACCTCGCCAGATACGATGGTCAAATGACCCTCGTAGGGGTCTCTGACGCCATTAAATGCTGCGCATTCCCGCCAACACTCAAAGGAGCAGCCTTATCCTGGTATCAATCTCTAACTCCAGAATCCATCAAATCCTTCAATGATCTAGAAGAGCGCTTCCGAAAGTGTTTTATAGCTCAACGGAGGTAGAAACGAACAGTGAGGTCATTGATGATGGTAAAGCAAAAGGAGAATGAGACTCTTCGTAAATACATAAGTAGATTCAATCGGTATACATTAGATGTGGAAAAGCTAGACCACAACATCGCGGCAGCAGCACTCCAAAGTAGAATTGCAGACCCGAAGGTCAGATACCAGCTACACCTATGACCCCCAAAAGACTACTCGGAGCTCCTGGAGATGCTGAATCGACACATAGATGCTGATGAAAATACCAGGGAAGAGGACGTCAAAAGACATCGGAGCCAGTCATGATCCCCACCCTTATGGCGAGAAAAAGGCCACATTCGACATCACCCCGGAGCCGGACAAATGTCTTCCGCTCATGGATCCGGGAAAAGTAAAACAACAGCAACAAGCAGAGATACTCGCAGGCACACTCTTAACTACTCCGCCACTCACGTCCTCCATGAAATACAGAGACAGGGATACCAAGTCCACTCTCCACCAAAGATCAAAAGAAGAGGCCATCTAGATCGAAGCAAATACTGCCTTTTCCACAAAGACATTGGCCATGACACTGATGAATGTCGTATCGTAAAAGAAGAAATTGAAAAGCTCATCCAAAGAGAAAAGTTACTACAATACATGGCCGACGATCACAGAAAGGCAGATGATAAGCACCAAAAGGGTAGGGGGCGAGAGGAGAGAGAGAAAGACCCTGCTATAGAAGACAATCAACCCATGGCAAGAACCATCAATGTGATATCCGGTGGCCCTATAAGCCACCCCCCTACTCTAATAAACGCAGTGGAAAGTAGATATAAAAGAAAGAGAGAAGAAGAAGACTTTCCGATCATCTTCTCACAAGAGGACAATCCAAATGAAGACGACCCCCAGAACAACGCTGTGGTTATATCAGCCGTCATCCAGAACTACCAAGTAAAAAGAATCATGGTTGACAGTGGGTCCTCGGCGAACATCCTCTTTTACTATTGCTATGAAAAAATGAAGATCTCAAAAAAAGAACTACAACCTTATGTAGGGCGATTAACCGGCTTCACAAGAGAAGGTGTCTTTCCAAAAGAGATTGTCAAACTCCCATTTACAATGGGAGACGACCTAGAAAAAGTAACAACCCACCTGGACTTCCTGATAGTCGACATCCCATCACCGTACAATGCCATTTTGGGACGCCCAGGCCTCAATA
>JAYJMB010001625.1:0-16381 GCA_036873735.1 Pouteria campechiana
CAAGAGGGGGGGGGGGGGTGGCCGAGGAAGGTGAATTGAGTCATTAGAATTTTTAGCCAAATAAAGATTCAAGTAATGAAAGTGTACAAATGTTAATGCCTCTAATAGATTTGATTTTGTACAAAGTTTGAAATTAGTAAACACAAATATATATATATATAACAATAAATGCAGTAGCATTCAGATCTCCAGAAGTTATTGAATGAATGTATAGCTTTGAATGCTTCTCTAAATGAATTGTAGTAGAGTTGAAATCGTGGAAGAAAGGCCTTAAAGTCTTTTGTAAATGCTCTCTTTGATTTTCAATGTAAAAACTGTTATTTGCTTAGATCTCACTTAACTCCTTTTATACTTGAGATGTCTGACTTTTCCTTGGGGTCTTTGACTTTCTTTGCTATAGTAGGTGAGAAACATTTAATGCAAAAAAATATTTGAATTTAAGACCATTATACTTTTAGCATTATTTCAGAGGCCATAAACTAATATCAAATACTCTAAAGTTGTAAATAGTAGGATGTTTCTGCATAGCTTAGCAAGTTGCCGTTACTTCAGATGTACTAAAAATGTCCTTCAGAGGCTCTGAAATGGCATTATTGAAACGACTTACTTCAAGATCGTGGATGCTGACTCTGAAGTAATTGACTTTGTGGCTCTAAAGCATTTTTCTGTTTCCGAAGTAAGCTATTCAGTGACTCCAAAACATTTTTCTGTATTTGAAATACCCTGTCGACTCTGAAGTTGTTTTGGCTCCTTTTGACGTGCTTGACTTAACTCCGAAAGTCTGGCTTGTCTCTGAAGTAAGTGTATCGTGACATCAAAGCATTCAATCTGAGCTTCGATTCTGATTCTGAAGGAGTTCACTATCTCTTAAGCATCTATCTTTTGATTCCAATGAGTCTTGTTCTCCAAACAATTTTTTGTTAACTCCAAAGGCTATCATTCATTGACTCCAAAGTGTTTTGTTGAATGTCTTCGAAGGTTGTTAGCTCGTAACTCCGAAGTGACTGACTTGACTCCGAAGCTTGTGTATTCATGACTCCAAAATGCTATCAAACATTCTGACATTATTTTTCTCTATCTCTAAAATGCTTTAGTGGCTCCAAGACTTCTTTGTTGAATCCAAACCTTGTGATTTCATGATTCTGACAAACTGTTCCCTTGTCTCCGAAACTTTTTAGTGGTTCTGAAGCACTTTGACTGACTCCTAAGTATGTAACTTTGTGATTCTGAAGGAGCGAGCTTTGAAACTGAAAATGACTCTGAAACTTCCTTAAAAACTTTAAACTTTCAGTTTTCTTGTTTTAAGTATATGTGCAATTTATATACTTAAAATTCATGAGCATTTACTTGGTTTCTTCCTTTGGTTATCATGAAGATTATTCTCAAGTCAAGTTTGGAATTATTTTTGTAAAATGCTTGAGAGTGAATTGTTAGTACCTTAATGTTTCACTCATGTTTTTGCTTATCATCAAAACATACTTGGTTATGAATGTTCATCATCAAAATCAAGCTTATTTAAGGTAGTATGTTCAATAGTTGTTTCTTTAGGCTAGTAGGTAGTATGTCAGAGGCACCTCTGCTTCGGTTGTGGTTATAGGCGATATGGGCAGGTTTTTGTGATATCAGCTATAGTCATCCAGGAAGTTCATGTATTATTGGAACACTACAATTGGCTTCCATTTAGCTGCGGCGCAAGCGATATGCGCAGGCAGCTAGGATATTGGTTGTGGCCTGCACTACACTTGTGTTTTCACTAACCTTGAGATTTTTCATATTAATTTTCTTATGAGTTTGTTAATCATCAAAATATGGATTAACGCAAGTGATTTGCGAGTTTGAGCACTCACAATCTCCCCCTTTTTGATGATTGACAAAACTCATCCCTTTTTCAATTTCTTTATGATTTTTGCATAAGTTTATAAAGATATGACTCTTATAATTCCAAAGATAATTATACACTTTACATGAACTTTAACAAGATATGATTTGAGATTTTCATGTTTAAATACATTTTTAAATGTCATAGCATGAATAATAAGAGAAATTCATCAAGTCTGTATCAGTTCATGACAAGAACACAATCATAATCATTCATTATTATCAGTCATAGCCAAGATTGAATATAAACATCAAATCATGATGGTGTTTATAGAAGATCTGTCTAGGAATTGAATACTTATTCAAGATCCTAAACTATGAAGTTTTCCAAGCAGGCTTAACTTGTGCCTTGGGACTGCAAGGCTTGATGTCATGAACATAATCACTACTTAACTACAAATATATCTATAATAAGCATTTAGGCATGAACATAATCATCCACTCAATTATCAACCAACATAATAATAAATTCAAAGAATTATCATGATTTTCAACCCAATCCAGATATATCCATATGTATTAAATCAAATTGAATAAATTTAAACATTCATACAATCCAAACCAAGTAAGAACATCAAGTATCAAACCAATATAAACATGAATCCAAACCAATCTGAATATAAGTATCAAGGCATAGGAGTATCAACCATCCAAATATAAGTATCAAACTAGAAGTGGCATCAAATACATAAAAGCTTCACTACCATAGCCAGTCGAAAAAATTAATAAAATATAGAAAACCTCACTATATGGCCACTCAAACACTTAAAAATGGAAAAAGTGGGCTCCTATGGGGTAGAGGTAGATGCTAGCATAGGATCCTGAGTTGGAGAGGTGTTTACAGGAGATGTATGTGCAGGGATGCTAAAATGTGAGAGAAGAAGATTGAGCTTCTTCTCTATATAGGCCTATTTTGCTCGAATTTGTGAGACATCCTCTTTAAGCCACTTAACTTCAGTAGCCAGCCAAGGAAAAGCAGAGCATGGTCTAGATGAGATAGGTGCAAGAGGTTGTGCTTGTGACAATGAGGAAGCCTTCTCTATAGTAGGTTCTCCCATTGCAGTCTGTCCTCTCTCCATCTCCTCCTCCCCCTTGGAGGGGACCCTATCTACACTCTCTCCCCTTTCCTCTTCACTACATTCTTCATTCTCTTCTATCTCTCTCCTTTGCTTCTCTTCAATCTTTCCTTATAGTCTTCTTCTCTTATCTGCATTTTCTTAAGGAGAGTGTCTCCAGCCTAAACTTTTTTATGGGTTGGCATGCATAGAACCGACTCTCCTAGAGTGGGAACAGAGAAATGCTCAAATGCATTGGTTAACCACATCCCATATGGTAGATCTATATAAAATGGCATGTAACCAAAGGCGTTTAGGATAAGCTTGGGTAGGCTAACCCTTTGGTAATGATAAATCATATATAGCACTCTAGCTTCATTGAATGTTGCCTATTTTGTTCCTCCTGGCTTAGGTAAGATCATAGACTCCATTATCTTCCTAAGCATCCTCATCTCAATAGTTAGATCTATGATCTTCGTATACCTATGTGTCGTGTTGTATACTATCCCAGTTGCCCCAGTAGATAAAGCATTTAAGATCTCCACACACTTCATGCCTGGTTCCTCCTCATCATAGGTGACACTTAATATCTGCCCTAGGTCCCTTGGTGAAAATTTCTTAGGGGTTCCAATTCAAGTAAAATATTAATACTAGTTCGTTGTAAATGAGAGCATCATATTCCATGAGCTATCCCCACTAATTTATCATAGCCCTAATGTTGGACTTGTACCTATCCAAAAATTCAAAATCCACCTTTCTAGGAACATGTACTGGCCTCCCCAATAAGGTAGTATTACAGCCCGCTTAGGAGCCTATGCATTTTAATATTTTCCTATAATTTCTCAATTTTTAAGGAAAATATTACGCCGAAAATCTGACAAAGTCTACCCAGAAATATAAGACTATATACATGTGCAATTATTTATCATATAAAACTATAATTTCAATAGCTATAAAGAAATAGTATAATTCATAAAACACATGCTCATAGCTGCCCAAGACCAAAATGAATCATGACGGCAATATACATAACAAAAATCAAACAAATCCATTCACAATCTCATAAATAAATCACTATGATATGCGAATATATTTCATTATACATCATTTGAATCTTTTCAAATACAATACACAAATACCCAATGGAATTATAATCCCAACTCTTCATACCACATAAAAACATCTTCTACCTTGCCCATGAGCCCAAGCTTTCCATTGGTCTCTCTTGCCCGACCTTCCAGCTAAAAATTAAAATAAAAGAGTGAGTTTGGGCAAACTTAGTAAGTAGGCATTTCGATGAAAATGGTAAAATAAATTACTAATAAGCATAATCAATTATTATATCATTACATGTCCATGAAATGATAAACATCATATCAATGTGCTCCTACACATATGCCAATGAGCACATAATCTCATATTATAGGCTCTCACAGCCTCACGCTAACTCATGCTCAAAATCAACATGCATATATCGTCTTATCACCAAGCTTCTTCATCCATTTACAAAATAAGCATAATATATCAAAAAATGGCACCTCTGGCCCCTCAGATTATATTGTGCTATTCAAGCACAACATATCACCACATGTAATTGTCATTCTGGCATCTCCCAGTGTGTTCATGCAATCATATTGTATCAAAAAAACCTTGCCATACTATATGCAAAATCATGGAATGCATCTCATTCCATAGCACAAGCATTCATTCAATTATAAGACAAAAATTCTAGGATGCTCGCAATTCCCACCAAATCACACTCTTAGACATACATAATTGGGATAGACTCTATCCCTATCAATGCATTTATCCAACTTAAACTTGGGGTATTCTTTATCCCCCTCACATAGACATCCATACAAAAGAATAAGCAACATCATACACAAAGACATGGGATACTTTCTATCCCTAGCAATCACATGTTCATAATATAAAAAAATACCACTCATTGTAATCCAAGGGATACTTGCTATCCCAACATTCATATATTCACAAAGCATAATAAACATCAACCTTTTGAAAAATATGGGATATCCACTATCCCCATCCATTCATATATGCCTGTATACAAAGCATGGGCTGTTCACTATCTCGATCCATGCATCCATTCAAACAGAAAAGGATCCTATGAATCTTTACATATATAACAATTCCATTTACATATAGTTTTCATATTCAATGCATTTAAAATCAAAACAAATTCTTTAGTATGTGATTTCCCTCCAAATTACACTAATCCCTTATCCCACTTCATTAGGGTTTTAGGGTTACACTGATACCCTTTATACGTGATTTACTTCTCATCGAGACATTTTCTCAAACATTCTATAGACATCACTTTATTTCAGTTTTTCAACCTTCTCTACTTTGTTCCTCATTGAGACAATTCATTAAACACTTCATAAGCATGCTATTAGTTTGAAGATTTAAGTAATATGAGACATGAAAAATTCACTTTCAACCATATACATTCTTAATCTCACATAATTAATCATATTAACAACATATATAAGGTAATTAACCATTAAAATTTGTTTGAAATCTGCCCATTTTTACCATTCATGCATTTTATCAAACAAATCATGTACATGCATCTAATTTTCCAATTTTCATCAACATCAATCATGGTTTATGAATTCTAGCAACATACACTCCTTAATCAACACAATTAACATCAAAACCCCCATCATAACTAATGAATTAAACCCTTAATTCACCAAAACAACTGCCCATCATCATTCACGTCCAAATCCCCTCCACAATGTCAACTTTGATAGTTAGATCCCATGCAAACCATCGTATATTTATTGAAATTTGTAGTATAACCATTTCCCCCATGAAATCCGTATCAATTCCATGTTAAATTAGCTCAAACAACGGCCATGTTTATGCAATAAAAGTCCTAAGAGAATAAGAATCAAAATCTATTTGGGAAAGGGGCTTACTAAAGAGTTTAGGTGACGATTCCTCCACAAAACATAATTCCCAATTGGAATCTCCCAATCTCCACCATGACCAACATCAAACAAATGATTTTTCTCTTTGTATGTCCCAAAGAAATGGGGATTTTTCAGTCCTATGATGCGTGGGTGGTGATCAGATGTATTAGGGACATTTTCTTGCAAAAATCTAAGGAAAAATGAAATGCAAATGAGAGGTAGCTAGGATAGCAACAAGTTTGGGCATGAATGGAAAAAAGATAGGTCATGAATGGGTTTGGAAGTGGGCGAAAGAGTACATAATGTGCTCTTAACTTTCAGTAATCTAGCTATGCACCATGCAAATGTACACCTAATAAATGCAATTAACCCCATTAATTCGGAAGTTTAATTCCATCAACTCCCCTAATATATAGACATTAAACTACATAATTAATTTTCTTAAATAAATAGGAATAATGTCATTTAATCATAATTATCATGCCTTAACTTATTTTTTTGGGCCATTACTCACCCACTTGATAATTAAACCAAATATTACATAAAAATCATTAAACCATTTGCAAATTCTTCATTATATACATATATTTATCTCTATAAGCTTTGCATCTAAATTTTCAAAATTATTTTGCATAAATAATACACAAAAATTCAAAATTAGCAAGTTAATCCCGTCATTTTCGTCTTTAATTATTCACCCGAAGTAATTTTGGTGCATTGGGCATAACTTCCTATTATGATGTCAAAATCATGTGATTCTTAATGTGTTGGAAATATAATTTCAAGGGCTACAATGTTTATTTTTATCACTTTTTCGGAATAATTCAAATTATGTACCAAACATTGAATACAAGTGACACCATTTTCATATGTAGCTTCTTTTTAACATACTTTAGTTCTCAATCACAAATTAATTTCAAAATTTTCTTCCCATATGAATATAATCAATATGGATAAATTAAAATAAGAAATTTATCTTCTCAAATTAATAAGTATAATTGCATATAATTTTCCCATATATGGAATTTCATAACAACTTTTTCACAACTTAATGCATTTATATATGTTTTGACCTCCAATGATAATTCAAGAAAAATTTTGCAAACGTTTCATCATTTTTAACACCTTGGGTGTTACAAGTATAAAATTGAAATTTCATCCTTGATATGCCAAAATAATACTTTGGAAGGTCCCTTTGGGCAAATTTAGATTTGGGGACCTCCTTCCCATTTGTTGGTCCCTTTAGCATGGCTTAATCTAAGAGGAAGCAGTGAATTGGCTTCATAAAATTTTCTTGATTGAACCTTAGTTAATTAAATTCCCTCATTTTAAATGATTTGCTAGTGGAGTGGATAAAAAGTAAAGAACAAGTAAATAATCCAACCATAAACAAAAGACACCATACATAATTGGTTTGGGACAACTTCCCTACTTTACTCTTTTAATCACATACCCTTTGTGTCTTGGGTTCCATTAGTTCACCAACCAATACAATTTAGTGTCACTGCATTCTTCTTAATTCCTGCTCAAGGGGGCATAAACACTTAGTGGCATTGTACTCTTCTAGATTCCAACTTTAGGGGGCTAATATAACTCAACAAGATGATTATGAGACACACTTCAACAATTACCCTTGTTCTTCTTGAGATTGGTTTCCAATATCAAGTCATGGAATACACAAAATGGAATGACAATAAGATATTACACTTCTAAGTAGTATATCAATGAGAATGCAGGGGAAGCTTTTGAAATCCTTATGCTAGCTTCTATGAAGATAATATTCCCTTTGTGTTGTTGATAAAATCCTTGAATGAGATATAATGAAGGTTGAAAGCTTTGGCTTTGAGTTGCAAGTATTTGAGAAGATTAAAGCAAAATAATTCTTTTCAAAAACTTGAATAATCATCTTTTAACATCCCAACATAACTCCTTTTATAGATCTTTTGAAAACTTAGCCATTGGAAGTGGTTGGGGTGCATTTAATGCTCTTCAACCTTCATATTTTTTCACCATGCAATTAGCAAGTGCATCATAGGTGGCTGTGATAATCAATTTTGCTTGGCAAGTAATGTGGGAAAGCAGCTGTGGTATTGGCTAGGTTGGAACCCTAATTTTCTCCCAAACCCATGTTGTTGTCCATTTGTAGGTGACTGCGGTGATTAGTTGCGCTCTAAGCAGTATCTGCAGGTGACATGGGTTTACCAAGTGATACTATGTTCAATGTGATAGGCGATAGGCTAGAGGCACCTTGACTTCGGTTGTGGTTGCAAACGATAGCGGTAGGTGGCTATGGTATCAACTGTAATCATCTAGGGACTTCATGCCTTTCTGGAATAACACAGGTGGTAGCTATAGGCGGTTGCCCTAATCAGCTATGGCCTCCACGAACACTTTTTTGCACTAGTGCATTTCATGAACCTTGAGATTTTTCATGTATAGTATATTTGATTTTGTTAATCATCAAAATATGGATTATCTCTTATGTTTAGCAAGTTGAAGCATTCACAATCTCCTCCTTTTTATGTTTGAAAAAACATGACTTTTATGAATTCAATGTTGAGTGCATGAGTTTGAATATTTATTTCATAAACTCTTTTCACATGAAGGATGTTATTTTGAAGCAAGTTCTACCATTTTCCAAACATTTTCATGATGCATGCAATTAATAATCATCATAGTCATGAGAGACATATGAATTTCATCAATCTTGAGATTGTTTATGACATAGAGCATTATCATCACTTAAGCACATATACATAAAACTAGTCTTCATGATCTTAGTTATTTTGATAATCTCATTTACAGCCCCAATCATGTGCTAACATTAAACCATGACAAGCATTATAGGAGACCTATCTAGGTATTGAATTCCTATTTGAGATCTTAAACTTTGAGATTTCCTAACCAGGTTTAACAATTACCTTGGGACTATAGTCAATTTCATTCATACTCAAGTATAGATTTAAACATTCAGCCATATGTTTCAAACTAATCTTAAATATATTAGATCAAACTAATCTTAAATATTATATGCATATGCATCAATTTATAGTCAAGTGAAATATGATCACATCAATTTATAATTAATCCATTTGAATCCCATCAAATTAACCCATTATATGAAATCATTCTTATGGACAAATGAGTATCTATTTATATTAGATCATGAAAGTCAATTAATCTTTAATCCATTCACATATCAAGTGTTCAAAATACATATTAAATCAATCCAAACCAATTCAATATCAAACCATGAACTATATCAAATAAAAATTATCCAAACCAATTTAATTTCAAATCATGAACCATATCAAATTAGAGTTGCATCAAAATACATATCAATCCTCACCATAAGTCCTCTCAAGTTAAATTATACAAGAAATGAAAAACATTGGCTGCTTTCCTACTTTCCCCTTTCCCATTACTCTCCCCCTTTTTGTCAAACATTAGGGGCTGGAGATGTGGGATGTACATGACAAGGAGCTGTGGGAATAGTATGAGAGGTAGACTCACCTTGAATGGTATCAAGCTGTGTAGTGAGGAGCTCAACAAATGTAAATATAGGCTTGGGATCAAAAGTAGGAGCTGGAATTGAGGTAGGAGTAGGATCAACTAGGTCCATGTTCATAGTGTACTTGTGTGTTGTAGTAGAAGAGGGGCAATGTAGACCAAAATGTGATAGTAGCTTATCTAGCTACTGCCTAATGTGACGCTAATCTTATCTAATCAACTAGACCTCCTCTCTTAGCTCACTAACTCCTCAAATAGGTGGGTGAGGGTTGAAGAAGGTCTAGGAATAGAAATCGTAGGTGGAGCCCATGAAGATGATGTGGCCTACTTTACAGTTTAACTTCATTCTCCTGTTCTTCCCTCTCTACTCTCCATGCCCTTCTCCCCCTGGAAGGGTGCCCTCTCTTCTCCTTCATCTTCTTCCATTGCAGCCTTATGTTTGGCAATTTATTCAACTTGGTACTTTGTTATTTGAATTTGCATCCTCTTTAGTATGGTCTCTCCAACCCAATCTTTCTTTAGGGTTGATATATGTAGGTAAGATTCTCCAAGCACCAACATATGGAAGTGCTCAAAAATCTTAGTCATCCATAAACTATAAGGCACAACATAATCTATCCTTTGGTAGAATAGGACCATAGGAAGACTAACTCTCCGGTAAGTTTAGATCTTCCATAGAATTCTTGCCTCATTGTCCCACCTAGTTTGGGCATTATTATTGCTTTTATCACTTTCCTTAACATTCTAAGCTCAATGATGAGGTCTTTTGGCCTTATATATATATATATATATATATATATATATGAGCATTGGTATAAACTATGCCTACGGATAATTTAGTAAATATCTCTTAATTTTCTAGTCCATCCTCATCTTCATCATAGGGGACTCCTAGTATCTCCCCTAGATAGTTGTGCTAGAGATGTAGTATGTATGCCAAATTTCAATTCCACTCCTTTCACCATAGATGCAAAATCCTGTGGTCTTCAATTGAAATAAAAAATGAGTATAAGCTCATGGTATATAGGAGCATCATAATCCATGAGCTCACTCCATCCCTACTAATTGATCGTTACACTTATATCTAAATGACAATGATCAAGAAAGGCCACATCTATTTTCTTTTGCACATGCATCAGCCTACCAAGCATTGAGGTGTAAAATTTAAAATTTTGGTTTCCCTACCAAAATAATATGCAAGAAAATCTCTTGGGTCAAACTTTGCCTTAGGAATTTTCTTTCTATCTATTTCTTCTGGCAATGTTTTAGGTTAAATATTCTTGCCCCTTCTTTATGGCTATCCATATCAACTTCATCATAAGATGTGGAAGTATGAGTAGTATTACCTCGAGAGTAGCTTACAAAGTGGACTCTTTTGGAGTCATGTTAAGCTCTATAGAAAAACCAAGCAAGATTAAGAATCAAATAGAATATGCAAGTGTAGAAAATAAATAGCAATAGAAGCATATAAGCACACAAGACAATAAGCACATAAGGATTATAGTGGTTTGGTCCCCATTGGCACCTACTACACTCTCAAAAGTATCTGTAACCTTGGGTTCCACTATTTTTTGTGGAATCACACTTCCCTTGGTTTTTCAAGATCACCAAGAACTAATACACAACCTAGTTTCTCCGAGCTTACTAGGAACTCTACATTGTTGGATTTTCCAAGCTCACCTACAAATTCTTATACCAATTGATTTCCCGAACTTACTAGAGACTCCTAACAAACATAAAGGGTACAAAAAATGCCTCTATCTAGTTAAGGTACACAAAAGTCAAGCTCAAATGAAAAAGATGAAATACTACAGTGCTTCATTCTCCTCTTGAGATGGGAACGATGCAACTTTAAGCTCATTGATCTTTAGAGCACCTTAGAGTGAATGCACTTTGGAAAATTGAATGAGTTTCTTGTGATTAATTTGTGTTTAGCTTATGGAGCCCTTAAGCATCATCCACACCAATTTTTGATCATTAAAATAGTGAGTTTTCAAAATTCTAAAGGTCAATAGATTCTTTTGAAGCTTCCTCTAAAAATTATTATAGTAATTTATTGTAGCAGTTACTTTAATACATGAGAAGACATCATGTACTTCAAAACTTTGAAAGTTAGGGCGCATCCTCTAAAGCTTCCTTTGAAAATTACAGTAGCAGTTATTGTAGTGCACAGGAAGACAATGCCTTCTTTAGAACTTTGAAGGTCGAGGCATTCCTTAGAAGCATCCTCTAAAAATTACTGTGTATTGCAATAGTTTACTGTAGTAATGCATAGTGAGTTCTTTAGATCTGTTAACCTCCCTCTAAAAGTTTCGTATGAAACCTCTAAAATTTTAGCATCATTTCAGTAGCTTAATTCAAGTCATTAAATAAATTTTGTAATCATCAAAACTACTCATTCAAACTCAATAGGCAAGTGAAGTGGATGCTCCTCCTTAGTTCTCGACCTATTTATCCCTCTTTATGGCTTAGAAATGGCAACCTTAAAGGCCATTTGTGAAGGGAAGAATGGAGAATAGATTAGGAACTTAGAGATTTAAGAAAATATAGGTTTCGAAGAATCTAGGATCGCATGTGAAATATTTTCGCATCAGAGGTGGCTGCATGTAGAGTAGAATGAAATGGGAAGAAGAAATGGGACACTATTTTTACCCTATTTGGATCGTTGGGTGCCTGGGGACCATGTGACTTTCATTCCAAAAGTGATTTTCTTAGGTTTTTCTAATTTTTAAATTCCTATATTATTCCAACAAAGTTTTAATAACTTTCCTAGCCAGTCATCATAATCATTCTCAAACAATTTTGCACAAATATTCAACTTTCACAATTTTCAAACAAATCTATTAAGTTTTGATAATGTATGACCCTATTTATTGTATTTGTTATGCCCAATCTTCTATGCATAAAGGCTATCTAGTGACAATGATTTTATGAAGATATTAGCAATTTGAGTTTCATAATGTCAAGTTCTTTTTCATGGTTCACAAATAATATCTTTTCTTAATGTGTTAAATGTACTATTACATTAGGATTTCTTAATTAACAAAAATATCAAAGATATATAGCTCATCCATCTAGTATTCCTGCTTGGAAAACTTATTTCTTTGGTTACCCGTTTTCAATCTTTGCAGTTTGCACTTCATTATTGTTGATGCTGGTTTTGATCTTTCAACCTTTTTAGCATCTTTCTCTTGTATATTTGAATTTTTCATGTGCAAATTCCTTTATTTATCTTACCTGAATTGTGTTTCGAGGAATTGATTGTTGGTCCCATGTAATGGATATCTTAAGAGGAGAGGGGTGAATTAAGCATATAAAAGTTATGACCAAATAAAAATTAATGAGCTAAACAGAAGTTGTGATGCAGTACGTATAGAATTTCCATGTCTATTCATTTGGTCATAGTGACTGCTTCATTTCCAAATTCAACTTCTCTTAGTTAGACTTATTTCAGAAAAGTAATTGTGTGTGTGTGTAGTGATATGTGAAATGTGATGATGAGATAATTATATGTAAAGTAAAAGAATCAGGCAGACAAAACACACAACAATTTTTATAGTGGTTCGGGAACCTCATCCCTACATCCACTTTTCCAAGAGCACAACTCATTATGCCTTGGGTTCCACTATATCTCATGTAATTGAAATACACTAGTGTTCCTAGCACTCTTCTAGATTCTAGCTTTAGGGGGCATAAACAGTGTTCCTAATACTCTTTTGGATTCCAGCTTTAAGGGGCATAAACATAGTGCTCCCAGTACTCTTTTGATTTCACAAGTTCACCAGGAAACTCACTGGTTGCAAAGATCACCAACAAAATTGTTGGTTTTCCAGAGCTCACCAATAACTCATATAGTGTGGTTTTCTCTCACCACAAACTTACATAGCTGATTGACGGTACTTATTTTGTACATTACATTGTCTCTTTTACTAGGCTGATTTGTACATAGTTTGAGCACATATAAAATGATATCTTGTTAAAGCTCATTGGATATCAATAGTTTAGATGTATGATTAAGATATAAGTTTAGGCTCATTGTCTATCAGTGCAATGAAGATTTCTTATCTAAGAGGAAGCACAGTCTGATTGAGAAATGTTACTCATTTAAGCTCTGTTCTTTTCTTTCTCTCAGCTTCCTAAACCTTTTCATTGACACTGCATTACATTTATATTGCTTTAGAAATTACTACCCATTGGAGGTAGTTGGCTTTCTTTGAATGTTGAAGATCGTTTTGAATTTTTTCTTATTGAAAAGTTATCTTCTTGATAAACTTGTTTGTAGCCAAAAAGCCTACAACACCATCATTGAAGAAGATGCCTTTTTGTTTTAGCAAATACCAAAAAAAGAATTTTCTACATGATTGACTCTTTCATTATTTTGGAAAGATACCCATTAAGCCTAAAGGGATGCAACCTCTGAAATTTGCAACCTTTATCAGAATGTAGACTACTTTCCTTTGAATTTCTTTCCATCTTCAGCTAAGCTTGATTTTTTGGTTTATTTACTAGAATCTGCTCCATATGAGAGTTTGATCAGAGAGTGCAGTTAGTAATGTCTGGTATAGGTGGCTTCTAATCTTTATGATATGTCTTATTTTATCTGAGGAATTTGTCTGATCAAGTCTTTAATTGTCTCTTGTAAGTAACAGACAAAGTGGCTCTAAGTAGATCTGCTTAATAGACAACTTCATCTTTATAAATTTATCTGAGGTTGTTGCAGCATTTTACTTCATCTTCTAGTTTGTCTGTTATAACTGACAAACAAATTGTAGAAGCTTAGATCAAGTTCTTCTCTTTACTTCTCATCAGACAAAGTTCTCTTAGCAAACGAAGTTTCTTTCACTAGATGAAGTTTCTTCATTTGTCTGTTTGTCTATTGTAAGTAATAGATGACTCTTGCTTGCATGGACAAGGCTTATCTATGGTAAATGAAATGACTTTGTCTGTTGTTTGTCTATAGAGATCTGCAAACGAAGTTGCATGCTGCAGACAAAGTCTTCCGAATAGTTCGTCTAATGATTTGTCTATCATAAGAGATAGATGAAGTTATGAGGTGTAGACAAATCCTCTTTTTAGTCGTTTATATGATGGGTTGTCTATTAGAAGTAACAGACGAATCATTGAGGAATAGATGACTCATTTCTTCAGTGGTTGTCTAATGGTTTGTCCGTTGCAAGTGGTAGATGAACTTACAGATGAAGATAACAGACAAAGTTGTTCTTCTTTAGCTGTTGTGCTGCTTCTACTTCATCTTCTGTAGAAGATTGCAAACATGTTCCCCAATCTTCTTCAGTTTCAGATTGACTTTATATGAAAGAAAAATGCTTGAATAATTTGACTCCACTTTATCTCTTTATTTGTTTGAGTTAAGCTCTGTTTTATCTCTGCTTTTGCAAACTGAATTTGTCTTTGTGTTGTGGACAAGTGTTGATTATAAATAGTTTATTTGACTTGTCTGTAGAATGATTTGTCTAAATCTTTCTTAGGCAGATGCTCTCTGATGTTGACTTTATCTGTAAGTGATTTATCTGATCACTCATTGAAGCTTATCTGATCACTCATTGAGGCTTGAACGTCATGACTACAAATACTCTTTGTGGCTTCTTTTCAATATTTCAGTGCCATTCTTTCTGAGCATTCTTATCTTCTTTCTTTTAGTGGATTTTACTTGTTGATGTATTCTCAATATACACTGTCCACTGTATTTGAATTATTTCCCTATATATTTATATATGTTTCTGCAATGCTTGGGAATACAATTGTCAGTACCACAAATGTTCACTTATATGTTGTTGCTCATCATCAAAACTTGGTTGTTTGCCATATGCACTATTTTGTTCAACAGTGATCAATTCCTCATTCAAACTCTTCCTTTGTGCTCATTTTAAGCTATTACTCACACATATTCCTCATTACTAGATCCAAAGTGAATATCAATTTGTGTTAAAATTAAATATTACCTTCACTTTTTGAAGAACAAAGTAGTAACTACTTTGTTTCTTTAAACACCATGGTTACACAAGAAAATGATGAAGCGTACCATACCAAGACTTAAGAGCTTACCTCAATCTATATAAGGCTTCTAATAGTTTATACACTTAGTGATATTTTTAAGACCATAAGGATGTTCATCATACACTTCGTTATTGAGAAAACAATCATTCATAAATCATTCACTTGAGATAATCAAAAGTTTTTATAAGATACAAATGTCAAATGCATTCTAGTAAGTTACAAACCAAGCTACAGGAGTGTAATATTTTTCATAGACAATTCTTTCCTTTTAGGATTACCCCTAAGCTACTGGTGAAACTTCTTTTCTCACAACTAATCCACTCCTATCTAGTTTGTTCATGAAAACCCAATTAAACATACTAATATGCCTTGGTATGGCAACTAACAGTCACTTTTTGCTTCTCTTAAATTTATTTAGCTCCTCTTACATATAAATGATACATCATTAATCATTTTGAGGTTTGATCAATGCAAGAAGGTTCAATGCAAATTACTTATACTTGTTAAGCATGGATCTTCTAGCCTTCACACTGAAAAAGACATTTTCAATAACTTCTTCTTTTAGGTGTGCATGCATAAATTTCAAGTCTCCAAAAATGTTGAAAAGGCAATGTTACCTTCACTTACTTGTGCTTCTATATTCTTTAGCAAAAAAAAAAAACAATATCTTCCCCTAGATCCTCAAATTGTAGCTTTTTTTCATTTTCTTGGTTGTTTCATCTACATTACTTTTATCTCTTTTTCTTGGGGCTAGTCCAAACTTATCAAAGATTATTTTGCACAGACTCATCTATTTAAGTCTTCTCATTGATTATCCTTTGAATGATATTTACCAAGGTTATCCTTTCCAATATTCAAAACACATAGAAGGTGCAGTAAAATGAATGAGACTAGAGTGTTTTTGGGTTCTTTTCTTTTCAATGCTCACAAAGGTGAGTATGCAAAGTATGATACTTGAATTTGCATTCCATATAAATTTTAGAC